>MU227219.1:727495-747693 GCA_018584345.1 Thuja plicata
AATTGGATTAACCGTGTTTACTAAAATAATAAAGACATGATTACAAACATACTATTATAGGTTCTTAGCCTTTACACAACAAAATATTATGCGTTGATCCAAAACATAAGTCGGCTTCATTCTCTATCTTCTAAACTGCAGTCGTACTATTCTTGATGTAACTTATCCGTACAGTTATTCCATACCATGTGTGTCTGGACTTAGTATGTACACATAGCATAGAACATATATGTGAATGTGCATACCATGATTCGATTGCTCGCACGTACACTGGTGTGCTTATCACTGCATAACTCTATCTGCCCTGTTTTCTCGACTTAGTCATTTTTGTCTTCCAAGTTTACTTGATAGAAAATTTATATGACTTTGTTGCCATAATGAAAACACAAAAAAAGTCATGTATTCTCTAGGATTCAAGTTGCCAACAATCTCCCCCTTTGTCATTAATGGCAACAAAGGAATGTGACCAAGTTACTCAAAATTGACTTAACACAAAAAGAGTTGTATATCATTTTATATTTTTAACATATACATACACTACTCCCCATACTTATTCTTTATATACATTACTCCCCCTTTGACATTAATGACAAAGGTGTCCAAAAACTTGTAAGTCTCTAGATACTTACTCCATGTATACATCTGGATATACAATCTGAAGAGGCTTGATCTCTTTTGCCAAAATGCCTTCATTGCATCAACTGTCTGGAGATGTGCGCATAGAGAATATGTGAGCTTCTACATTTTTATCAGATCCATGTAGGGACCTTGATCATATGTGACAATAATGATGTCAACCTATTTGATGTTCTCATCCAAAACTGCTAAGGAGGGCGATAGTGCATTTCTCAGTTGAGTCTGCCTGATTCTTATCTTATTGATCTTGAACTTTGCCTTTTCAATCTTGTCCAATTGACCTTGATAGATATTGTTGTAGATGTTCATGTCTTGCGTGGATGTTTCAACTAATTTTCTAACACTTTCAACCAAGACATCTGCCTCTTCTATCTTTTTGATATGTTCAAAGGTGAATTTCACTTTGTCCATGCAATTTTCTATTACATTTCTACCTTTAGCCTCCAACTCTTTCAACATAGACTAGCCAATCTTTAATGACTTTGAATCTAAGGTAAAATTATTTATCATTTCATTCAATCTTTCATTTTTATACTCATCTTCTGCAATTCTAGTAGCTGAGTCTACTAGCCTTGTAAAGTGTGCTTTGAAGCTTGTTAGGATGTTGTCTAAATCGTCAACTGACTGAATTTTATCCACTTTCTTGTCTGCGGGCACTAGATCGTTCAGAATCTTCACTAATTCCAAGAAGAGAGGGTTCCTCATAACTTGTTTCTCTTTGGCTTTTTCCATGGCTAAGACATTGATCTTGATCAGGTCTTCTTCTCCCCTTGGATCCAGACTTGCTGAGTCGAGAGTTAAGCTTGACAACAATGAAGTAGATGGTTGAATGGATGGTGTGAATATGGTATTCTAACTAGTATCCATGCATTCAATTTTTACTGGGATCTCCATGAGTGGTGTCTCATTATTTTGATTATCTTCCCCTATATTCAAGTTTGTTGAATCTTTAGAGGGAACTTTATTTTGTTGCAAAGATGTGTCATCAGTGCACACCTCCTTTGTCTCCTCAGTGCTAAATGCTTTTTCCACTTTGTCCATATCATTGTCCGAGCCGGTCATGGATATTTTGATATCATCAATGACTATAGTATCTCCCAAATATTTTGTTGTATCAGAGGCTATTGAAACTAAGCATGCTAAAACCTTTGGACCTGTCTTAGGTGCATTTTGAATCACTGGTTCAGTAACTTGTTTGGGAGGAACTGGAGTTACTTTTTCTATAGGTGTCATTGATGGATACATATGTCTATCCAGAAATACCTACTCAAATGCTTTCTAAGTCTCTTCACTAACTAGATCATACTCCTTGTTCATGATATGGAGAACTCTTATTTTGGTTCTTAGGTGTGGATTTACTAAATCCAATAGAATGGATTTCTCATCATATGAGCATACCGGGAGAAGACTATCCAAAGTTTCTTCTCTTATCCTCATATCCTCTTCAATTTATTTCCTCTTTAATTCATCAAGTATGTTCCATAGCTTGTCTGGTATGACTGTTTTGAGTTCCAGTACTATCCTTTTGAACTTAATCATGTGGGAGATGATCATAGAATGAATTTTAGATTTGTCTATCTCTTGATACTTATCATAGACATTCTTGATAGATCCTAATCTGCCTTCATTAACAATTCTATTTTTTAGGATTGTTAGACTGGGTCTGAATCCTACCTCTGGAGGGGCTTGTGTGCTCTTTACCTTTCTCCTTGTGGTCCTTAAGGATGGATGACTTGTTGGAACTTGCTTCTTTCTTTTAGTCAACTTGCTGGGTACAGAAGGTGGAGAAGTTTCTAGATCAATGGTGATTGATGGTGCATATGTGTCTTTATTTGATTTATTCTTCTTCTTCTTGGGCATATAATCAGACTTTTCCATTTTCACTTCTGTGGGAGTTTTCTCAAGTTCTTTGGCAATCTTAGCTTCCCTAGCTCTGTCTAGGTCTTCTTGTGTAACACCATGAACTTTTAAGATATTTGTGGTAATCCTTGATGCCTTCCTTTTGTTGTCAGCACTGTATAAGATAGAATCAACTTGATTTGTCTTTTCTCTATAAGTACCCCATCTAGGTTCATTTGGATCTTTGGGCGCAGATAGGAGAACTTGTGCATAACTTTCCAAAACATGTTCTTCAACTTCATAACTGAGAGGGTGAATCCATTTTGTTCTAGGCTCAACTTCCTCCATGCAAGTACAGTCAGTTTCCACCATGAAGCATATGGTGTCTTTGTACTTCTCAACTATCTTCTCAGGTATCCTGAACCTCTTCTGCATTTTAATCCTGAAAGTTTTGATATCCATGTCCATAGAGTTCTTCACGCTGCTCTCTGATGTAGCCTTGAGTGATATTTGAGACATAGTGTGTTTTCTTTTGTCTAGGTAAAGATTTACAACCTTACCTACTATGTGGAAGTAGAGATATATGATCAACGAGCCAAATCTGAATATCTTGCTCTTGTCATGCTTAATAGCTCGAATGTTGTCAATCAATTGAGCGTGCAATATCTCACATAGGTGATACTAAGTATTATCTTTTACCATCTTTACTGCTACTAGGACAGTAGCTGCAAATACACTATTTAGTCTGCTTGCGTGCTAAAAATTGTAACCTAGAATTGTGGTGACTAGTTTTATGTCATCTTCTTTGATGGGATCAATTTTCATACCGCGCCTATCACTCCTTGATATGCATGCTTGCTCAACCTGTTTCTTAACATCCTTACCAGTTGGAAGAACTGGTCCAGTCTTAGGAAGTCCAGTCATGTAATGTATTAGGTCTGCAATAATGCGGATGGGAAATTCACCAATCCAGTAAAGCTCATCATGTACCCTGCTCAACAAGATTTTAACCCATTTTGGCTCGTAGAATTCATGCGCATTAGAATAATCAAAGATAGGGTTATCAGTGAGATGTGCGTATTCAACCCTGAATGAATAGTCAGGTTTCATCATTGACGCCATGAGAGTAGCTATACTATTGTCCACAATTATTTCCTTCTTATAGTAGATGTATGCGTGAATGTCTTCTGCATGCACGACTCCTAGCGGAGTCTTAGAAAATGTTCCCTCTACATCATCTAGTATGGACTTGAAGGGATGATTTTAAAACACATATATTTTTCTTTCAATGATGTCGAATACAACTGGAGTGGCCATACTTACTTGATGCTTGGATAAATAGGGTTTCACAGAAAATCAAAATGACACGACTGCTAGGGTTCCGTTCTGACTTCTATCCATTCACTTAACCACTAAATATGTTATCTTTCAGTGCTTTGATGCTTAGTGCCCCTGTGCTCTCCAAATTATGTGATCTCAAATGCAAATGTGAAGATGATCAAATGTTTACTGATTTTTATAAAGGATACTACATTTAATGCTTGCTACCATACGCAGTTTGCACGGAGAGTTCCAAACTTTGTTTAGAATGCATTATAGACAATGCGTGAATGAATACTGCATTCTTTTGTTATCACTAATATGAATCCAAAGGTGCATACTCAGAGGTGAGTATACCATCCATGCAGGGGTTCAGAGCTAGAATAGATCCCCCTAAGACCATGAGGGTCGACTAATCAGAAGTACAAGGTGCGTCCACTAAGGATGCATCTACTACCTTGTTATCTTCATTATCCTTCTTTACTTCAACCCATATTTTTTCTGAGTTAGCTTTAGCTTCCATAAACTTAACTTCTCCTGATTCTTCAAACAAAGACTTTTTAGGATTCTCTTGTCCTTGTATCTTTGACCTGCAAAATCTTGAGATGTGTCCAACTTTTCCACATGAGTGACAGATGATAGGAGGTCTGATGTTGCTATTCATCATGCTGTATTACTTGGCTTGGTGTCCATTATAATTACATATCTGACATGTAATGTTTTGCAAGTTTCTTTGAGGTTGATTTCTCTTATTGTATTGAGTCTGATTCCTTTGGTTCAGTTGTGACTGATTTCTTTGATTTAACCTGCAATGAATAGCCCTATGACCAAACTTATTACATGAGTAACAGTAATCATTGAAGGGTCTTACATCCTTACAATCTCTTTCCAAGTTTCCATGATTTTTATAGGCATAGCAAGTGTGGTTAACTATCTTGTGCTTATCTTTTGGTGGTTCTACTTTAGTCTCTTCAAGAATTTTAGTTTTCTTTTCTTCTGTAGATTCTGTTAGAGCTTTCTTTCTTTCTTGCGATGAGTTTATCTCAATTTGAGCTGTACTGTATCCCATACCATTGGTATCACCTTTTAGTTTCTATGCATAAAGCTGTGATTGAATTAAATTAGAACTTGTATGAAGTTTATCAATCTTGTCTTTTTCTCCTGATAATTCAGATTCAATCTTATTCTTGATGTTTTCCAATTCCAATATTTTCATATTGGCTTGCATGAGTTCTTCATCTAACTGTTTATTTTCTTTGTTCTTCTCTTCAATATCTGTTAGGCTATCATTTAACTGATCATTCAATTCTTCTATCTTATCCTTCAAAGACATGTTCTCTTCATTCAGCTTCTTGACCATTTTTACCAAGTCATTGGTAGAGAAATCTTTCAGATCTTTCCTTAATTTCTTGATAAGAATTTGAGAGCCATCAACTTTTAGTTTAAGTTCCTCATTTTCTTTCTCAGATCTGTCTAGATATTCAAGGTCTGCTTCAAGATTCTTTTTCAGATTTTTAGCTTCTGATGAATCCATGATCTCCTCAAGTGGTTAAACTTTTCTCTCAGAGGACCAAAGCTCTGATACCAATTGTTGGAAACATTGAGAGGGGGGGGTGAATCAATGTTTAGCTAATTATTCAATTTCAAAAACTTTACACATAAATCAATTATATATCACTTGAAGCTTAACACAAGATCACATAACACATAATATGATTACAGGGAAACCTTGATTAGAGGAAAACCCCAGTGGGAATTAGTACCCACAAATATTGCACTAGTATAATGAACCTATTAAAGTTCTTTTGCCCTGATAGGAGCAGTCTTTACAATGCAAGTACAATGACCTAGTTAAAGGTCTGACCCTATTAGGATTATTTTACAAACAACCCTGTTAGGGGTGAGGACTCACTGTCCAAGAGCTCACTGCTCAATGAGAAACAAGGCTACAACCTCCTGAGAATAGATATGCACTATATGCAAAAGTGAATTGTTGTATATGACACAGATGTATGATCGGTTCATGTTATGTTCTTATGCTCTTATATTCTTTAATGGATCTAATCTCATGCTGAAATCTTTACACTGCTCTTCTCTTCTTGTTTCTTCGACACTTCAAATATATCTTTTGATTACATATATATATATATATGTTTATGCCTGAATAGACGCGACCCAAAACAAGACCATAGTCAGCCCACAACGCTTCCAAACAAATTGGCTTAAGTGTGTTTACTACAATAATAAAGACATGATTACAAACATACTATTATAGGCACTTAGCCTTTACACAACAAAATATTATGCACTGATCCAAAACATAAGTCGGCTTCATGCTCTGTCTTCTGAATTGTAGTAGTATTGTTCTTGTTGTAACTTATCTGTATAGTTATTTTGTACCATGCGTGTCTAGACTTAGTATTTACATGTAGAATAGAACATATATGTGAATCCGCATACCATGATTTGATTTCTCGCATGTGCACTGGTGTGCATATCACTACATAACTCTGTCTGCCCTATTTTTTGTACTTAGTCATTTTTGTCTTCCAAGTTTACTTGACATAAACTTTATATGACTTTGTTGCCATAATGACAACACAAAATAAGTCATGTATTCTCTGGGAGTCAACTTGCCAACATAGTTGTGGCGCAAAATATTGTGTCATGTGAACTTTGACAACATGATAAATATAAGCAACAAAAGGAATGTTAGAGGCTTACCGAACATGACTAACCCCGAGCATATCATGTGCAAGAATTGTCAAAAAGGTAAGATGACAAAGTCTAGTTTCAAGAGTAAAACCCATACATCTACTGCAATTCTAGAATTAGTCCATACAGATCTATGGACCCATGAGGGAAAAAATCTACTATGGAGATAGGTATTTTATTCTCTTTGTTGATGATTTTCTAGAATGATGATAGTCATGTTTTTAAATGATAAATCAGAAGCATTTAAGATGTTTAAATGGTATAAAGAAATGGTAGAAAAACAAAGTGAAAATAAATTGAAATGTTTAAGGTCAAATAGAGGAGGGGAATTTAATTTAGAAGAATTCACTGACTATTGCAATGAGCATGGAAATGAAAGATAGGGTTCTGCACCAAGAACACCACAACAAAATGGAATTGATGAAAGGAGAAATAGATCAATTGCTGACTGTGCAAGAAAATTGATGATTGAGAAAAGCATCACTCAAAATTTTTGGAGGGAAGCTATCAATACTGCCCTCTACACATTAAAAAGAGTACAATTAACGAAGGACACAAAGAAGTCACCCTATGAGCTTTGGTATGGTCATACACCCAATGTAAGTTACTTCAGAATCTTTGGTAGTTAATGTTATATATTGAAGGATGATAGAAATGGAAAACTTGACTGCAAAAGTGAAGAAGGTATCTTCCTAGGGTATTCAACCAAAATCAATGCTTATAAATGTCTTAACAAGTCATCTAACAAAATCATTGGAAGTGCAAATGTCAAAATAGATGAATTTGCAGAAAAGAGGAACCAAAGGACTAAAACAAGTTTGTTTATATAGAACCTAACACTCTACCTGAGCAATAGTGTGTCACTCCCAAGCATCACAACATTGCACTCGAGCATCAGGTTGCAATTATCGACACTCAGGATAATCTTCAAGATGATGTTCCGAACATTGGAGATGAGAATGAAGGTGAAGAAGATGATTAGAACGATGAACACAGAGCTGAACCAAAATGTCCCAAGTATGTCAGGAGACATCATTCACAGAATTAAATCATAGGAGACAAAAAGGATGGAACAAGAACAAGAAGTAAGTCACTTAACACCAGATGTTTACTTTGTGATTTTGATCCCAAATCTGTTAACGATGCACTTGAGAATGAAGAAAGGGTCAGTGCTATGAATGAAGAAATAGAATAGATTGAGAAGAGCAATACATGGACACTAGTAACGAGGCCTGATGACAAGAATGTCATCGGTACCAAATGGTTATTCAGAAACAAGCTGAATGAGAATGGAGAAGTCACTAGAAACAAAGCAAGATTAGTATGCAAGGGATATTGACAAGAAGAAGGTATTGATTATGGAGAAACCTTTGCACCCATTGCTAGACTGGAAGGAGTTAGAATCTTACTTTCTTATGTTGCATTTGAAGGATTCAAGGTACACCAAATGGATGTCAAATCTACATTCCTAAAAGGAATACTAGAAGAAGAGGTATACATTGAACCAGAAGGATTTGTTGATCTAGACAAGAGAAACATGGTATTTAGAATACATAAAGCCTTTTATGGATTGAAAAAAGCACTGAGAGCCTGGTATGAAAGACTTCACTCATATCTTATTAGTATAAAAAAATTTAGAACAAGTGAAAATAGAAATCTGTACTTCAAAGAAGATACCGATGGTAATATTCTGATTACTGAAATTTTTGTTGATGATATCATTTTTTGGGGAAATGAATTTTTATGCAAATCCTTTTCTAATGAAATGAGAAAGGAATTTGAAATGTCTATGTTTGGAGAGATCAAATTCTTTCTTGGTCTACAGATTCTTCAACAAGATGCAGACATATACATCACTTAGTCTAAATACATCAAGGAAGTGCTAAAGATATTCAAGATGGAAGATTCCAAACCAATTGGAATACTTATGGCTACCGGATGTAAGATAAAAAAAGAAGACAAATCCAATGAGGTAAATAAGACCTTATATAGATCAATGATTGGCAAAATGATGTATGTTGTTCACACCAGACCAGATATAGCACACGCAGTTGGAATTGTTGCAAGATTCTTTGCTAATCCTAGAGAATCACATATGAATGCTGTCAAAAGAATTCTAAGATATCTGAAGAACACCAAGGAATATTTGTTATGGTACAAGAGAGAAGGAAAATTTGAGCTACAATTATATACATATGTTGATTGGGCTGGAAACATTGATGACCAAAAGAGCACAATTGTAGGAGCATTCTTCATGGGTGACAGACTTGTCACATGGATCAGAAAGAAGAAAGGATGCATCTCTCAGTTTACTGTAGAAGCAGAGTATGTGGCTGCTGCTGCAAATTTCTCTAATATTGCATGGGTCAAACAATTGCTAGAAGATATGCATATGAAGATCCTTGAACCAGTAATGATCTATTGTGATAACACCAGTGCAACTATCATTTCTAAGAATCCAGTCATGCATGCTAAGACTAAGCATATTGCTATCAAGTATCACTATCTAAGAGAACAAGTGCAAGAAAAGGAAGTGACACTAGAATATGTTCAATCAAAGAAATAGTTAGCTGACATATTCACAAAGCCATTACCAAAGGATACATTTGAGTACCTGAGATAAAGACTAGGGGTCCAACCCTTATCTATCAGTCAGTAATTTGACGAGGAGATTTCATCAGCCTATACAAAATCTGAAGGTCAGTCATGTTGATGCAAACACTAAGATGAACAACAAAATATATATCTATACATAGCAAGGTACATATCTGCACCAAAAACCAGAGACATTGTATTTCTGATGGATAGGGAAATTCAAGGAATATATTATGCAAAGGGATGAAACATGATATAGATGATAAAACAAGGAGAAGGATTTTTTTTTGGCATTGTTATCAAAGGGAGAGATGTTCTCATTATCATAACAAAAGAGAGAGATGATCTCATTATCAAAATAAGAGATGATTCCATATCACATAAATGAGAGATATGATAAAGGGAGAGATTATCTCATTATCCATGAAGAGAAGTTCTTGAGAATCAGAAGGAAGAGTTAATCAATATTCTAAGGGAGAGAAATTGATTACATATGAAATATTGATATAAGGGAGAGAAGTAACAAAGGGAGAGAGTTCAGACAAAGAGAAAGATTGTTGTCAAAGGATAAAGAGATTATCAAGAAGAGGAACAGTCAAGGAAAAGCATATATCAACACAAAGATATCAGATGATACATCTATCCATTAAAGAGATTGAAGATTGAAGACAATCACTCTGTATGAAACAAATATAAGCTATTTTTGAGCTTACCGTGAGCCAGACAATTTTTATAGTTGCATTAGGAAAGTTTGATGAAAAATATAAATTTAATATTATATTAGTAATAGTATAGTATGATAATGTAGTATGTTGTCATCAATGCCAAAGGGAGAGATTGATGACATGTAACTGATTGAATGTTTGAAGATGTTAAGTTGATCACTGAAATGCAGAAGGATAATGCAAAACATTAAATCAGTTAATGGTTTGTGTCATTGATGTCAACTTGATATAATCTAATCGGTTATAATCAAAGTGTCAAAGACTTCAGAGAATCAAAGAGAAAAATATTATGCTTTCAGTAATGCACAAAAGGCAAGCATTCACATTATGACTTCAAACACTGACGGTCACTGGACACCGACGGGCAAAGATCACCGAAATTCATGTCATAGTGATGCTTGAACAAGAACACCAATGAGCATTACCGATGAGAAAAATAACAAGAATAACTGATGGCCGAAAACATAGTGTAAACCGACGGAGAAGCCTGAGGAGAACTAGATTGTTGACCGACACTATCAAAGTGTTAAACACCAAAATTAACTTGAGTTTAGAAATGAAAAAATATCTAGCTGGAAGAGCTATATATAGAGTTAACTGGTAGTTATCTTTGTTTTCATCGACAAGATAAAGCCACAGACAAGTAATGGATTTAAAGTTGTTTTGTCTAGTTGGAAAAATGATCTCAGCGAGATAAAATAGGAGTTTTTCTTTAAATCTAATGGGTGAGAATTGTGGATCACGCCAAGATCAAGAAGATCAACAACCTAACAATGGTGATATCATGTCTATAAAGAGACAACTCAATTCATTACAAATTGGTGTGGTGGGTGAATGAATGAAAAGAGGATGCTAAAGAGAAACTAATGAAGAGAAAATTCATACAGTCCTGATCAACAAGTGAACACCGAGCAACAAAGCACAACATCACCAAGCAGAATCAAAGTGGAGAAAAGGTATAAACCAAGATATATTGATCAGAATAGTTTTATGAGATTATAATAGATCTAAAAATTTGCAAGTATAAGTTGTATATGTGAAGAGATCATACTGTTTTAGTTTAACCATTGATTCAGAAATTCTCTTAACCGAGCGGAATTTAAATATCCTTTCTATATTGAGATACATCCCAAGTAGTATCAAAAAGTTGATCGTGAAGATAACATGAGATGCCAGATACCTATTGACAGGCCAAGTGAGTGTTTGATCAAGGAAGGTAGCATAGAGATGCTTGATATCAAGTGACAGACTAAATTTTTAAATCCTCTAACAAGGTCACACCTAACAGTGTGTTTGTAACCTTTAATAGGGTTGGCTCTTCACCGAGCTCACTTCAGAAGAGTGAAAATTTTGGGTTACTAGTCCCAAGTGGTTTTTCCCTTTACAAGGTTTCCACATTAAAAATCTATGTGTCATTATGTTTATGAGTTATTACTTTAGTGTTTTGCATTACACTTAACTTAATTGGATTTATCGGTAAACTCTAGATAATTTACTGTCTTTCGGTAAACTAACAGGCTACAATTGGATAAACATAGAATAGAAGGTTTTACAAAGCATTTCAAGTAGTAGTAAATTGATATAAGTATTTGGAGGCATTCATCTTATAGGACTGAAGATAAGTAGAGGCTTAATAATATGGTACTAAGTTTTAGGGTTGATTATTGGAATATTTTTTAGGCCACCGATTCACCCCCCCCCGTCTTAGTTATTACTAACATCAGTTAGACTGAGTGCCCTCTCAAAACTATGCGATAGTCCCAAATTTCTCCAGATGTATAAAAAAACACATTCAATCATATAAAAATTTGCTTGGTGAAATATAAATTGTGATTTCAAAACTTACGGTTAAATTGTCTACCGAGTATCAATAAATTAATACTGTGATTACCGATCTAGGTCCATAAAATAAAGTGTAAATTAAAGTAATAATACACAACATTCATACACATTGACACATATATTTTTAACATGGAAACCCTACTAAGGGAAAAAACCACCTGGGACCGGTAACCCAAAATATTTTCACTCTTCTGAAGTGAACTCGGTGAGGAGCCAACCCTGTTAAAGGTTACAATGTACACTGTTAAATGTGACCTTGTTAGAGGATTTAAAACTACCAGTTCTCTCTTGACCATGCATTCACTATGGGGTCAACAAGAAATCAATCAACATTCTCTGAATGTTTCAATAAGGATTCAATATCCCACTTGGTTAAGAGATTTATCTATAACAATGGTTAAACTAATACAATAATGATTTAATTCAAATACAACTCTGATTTGCAGATATTTAGATCTATTCTAAGTACATAATACCTCTGATTAATTTTAATCACTTCAGTTCATCTCATTATTCATCATTGTTCTGCTCAGTTATCCTATGTTTTCTCAGCGATGTCTACAAAATTACACTTGGTTCTGTCTTTAACCAGATTCATCATTCATGCATCAATTTTTCCTGTATGCTTCAGCATCTGTGTGCATGTATATGTTAATTCAGAAATGAATCTATTGTCTCTTATATAGAAATCATGTATCATTTAATTTTCATCCTTCAAATCTTGCCACTTAATCTCCATCATTCAATTTCCCACTTGATCCTTCATTAGTTGTTGTGTTAAACACATTTCAATCCCTCTTGTCTAATCTTCCTTGAATTTTCATAACCATTTGATCAAATAACAAACTTTATCTTTTACCTCCAAATTATCAATTTCCATCTCATCATTTAGTCATCCTTGTTTTGAATTAATTGCTTGATCAATATTTGTTTCGACAATCCCTTGTTCGGTTAATACTGTCACTTGATATACTGTGTTTAACTCGGTTTACACTGCTACTTGGTGTATACAAAATTCTTCATTTTTTTGACCACATAAACATTGTTTGTTCCAAATCTTCAATACATAACAAATTTTTTCCACCATAATGATACTCAAGTAAGTTGACATCATTGACAATACATTAACTGATAATTTTTATCATCACTTCTGCAACTTAGTTGAATATCAACAAATGACTTCAAACATATCATCAGTTGTAGTTCATCGATCTCTCTCTTTGGTATTGATGGAAAAAAAATATGAAATATGCAATATAATATGTCATACATCACATATCAAACTTTTGTTCTACAACTGCAATAATGCAGTAGTTCTCCCTAGCTTGAATATAATCGGTGTTAGTATAAACAAAATATTCACTGTGCAGACTCTCCTTGATGTTTTGTCTTCTCAGCTCTTGAATCTCTCTATAGATTAGATATGTCTCTCCGTTTCTATTTTCTCCCTTGGATGGATATATATTTCATTGATCACTTCTCTCCCTTCATATTTCATGACTTTCTCTCCCTTTGACAACAATGCCAAAAATAAATATGTAGTTCTTCAGTAGCTAGAATAAAATTTCTCTATAACTCGGTGTAGTATGTACCTTTCAGTGTACTGATATCTCTGTTTCGGTCTAGTTCATATTTTCCATCAACATCATTGATATTATAATTTCATGTAGGTTGATGCAACCTCCTAATCTATTTAGTTACCAATAGACAAGGGACAGACTCCTAGTCTACCTCTCAAGTACTCAAATGTATCCTTCGGTAAGGGTTTTGTGAATATGTCTGCAATTTGTTCCTTTGATTGTACATATTCTAGTATTAATTGTTTGTCTTGTACTTTCTCCCTCAAGTACTGATATTTTAGAGATATGTACTTTATCTTTGCATGCATCACCAAATTCTTTGAAATATTTATAGCACTTGTGTTATCACAATAAATCATCACTAGTTCAGTGATCTCCTCATTCATTCCACTCAACAATTGTTTTATCCATGCTATGTTAGAACAATTTGCAGCAGCAACAACATACTTTTCTTGTGCATTTGACTTTGATATGCACCCTTGCTTCTTGCTAATCCAAGTAGCTAGTCTTTCTCCAATAAATAATTCTCCACCAGTAGTACTCTTTCTATCATCTATATTTCCAGCCCAATCAGCATCTGTATAGACTTTCAGTTCAAATTTTCCTTCTCTTTTATACCAAAGTCCATAATCCTCAGTATTCTTCAAATATCTAAAAATTATTTTAACAAATATCATATTTGACTCTCTGGGGTTAGAAAAAAATCTTGTCACTATTCCAACAACGTGTGCAATGTCAAGTCTTGTGTGTACGACATGCATCAATTTACCAATCATATATCTGTACAAGGTTTGGTTTACCTCAGGGGTCTTGTCCTTTTTTTCCAGTTTTCATCCTATCACCATAGGTGTTCCAACTAGTTTAGATTCCTCCATTCTGAATGTCTTTAATACTTCCTTGATGTCTTTTGATTGAGTAATGTATATTCCTATAGTTTGTTGTAAAATTTACAATCCTAAAAAAAATTTGATCTGACCAAACATAGACATCTCAAATTCTTTCCTCATTTCATGAGCAAATGAAGTGCATAAATTATCATTACCTCCAAATATTATATCATCAATAAATATCTCAGCAATAAGTGTCTTATCATCATTTTCTCCTTTTAAATACTTGTTTTTTGTCACTAGTCCTAATAAATCCAATACTTATTAGATAAGAATGTAAGCTTTCATACTATGCTCTTGGTGCTTTCTTTAGTCCATATAAATTATTTTGTAACTTACATGCCATGTGTGTCTGATCAGGATCAACAAATCCCTTAGGTTGTTCAATGTATACCTCCTCTTCAAGTATTCCATTCAAAAATGCATATTTCACATCCATTTGATATACTTTGAATCCTTTATATGCAACGTATGCAAGTAGTATTGTTACTCCTTTAAGTCTAGCAATGGGTGAAAAAGTTTCTCCATAGTCAATTCCTTCTTCTTGTGCATACCCTTTGCAAACCAATCTTGCTTTATTTCTGATTACATTGCCATCTTCATTCAGTTTATTTCTGAAAATCCATTTGGTGCTAATGATATTTTGTCTTTCGGTCTCAGTACTAATGTCCATGTCTTATTTTTCTGTATCTACCCAATTTATTCATTCATGGCATTAAACCATTCTTCATTTTCTAATGCATCTCTAACATTCTTAGGCTCAAATTCAGAAATTAAACAAGTGGCATCTCTCAACTTACTTCTTGTGAAAATTATTGCTCTTTTATCTTGAATGATTTGATCCTGTGGATGGTGTCTTCTTACATATTTAGAAAGTAGAGGTTCATATCGCTGATCTTCATTATCTTCTTCAGTATCTTTATTGTCTTTTGGTTCATGATCTATTGTTTAAGCATTTTCCTAATTCTCGGTTTGTGTTGTCTGTTGCCCAGTGACATTTTCTTGTTGCCTGATAATGTTAGTCTCTTGTCTAGTAATTCTAGGCATTGATGTCGGTAAAGTGTCTGGATCTTCCTATTAAACAAACCTATTGTAGTCCTCCAGTTCTCTCATGTTGTCTTCATCATTTAACTTAGCAAATTCATCAAATTTCACATTTGCAATCTCAATGATTTTGTTAGTTGGCTTGTTCAGACATTTGTAAGCTTTACTCTTAGTAGAATATACAAGAAATATTCCTTCATCAGTTTTTACATCAAGTTTTCCATTTCGGTCATCTTGAAGAATATAACAAAGGCTTCCAAAATTCTAAAATAGATCACATTGGGAGTATTACCATACCATAGCTCATAAGGTGTTTTATTTGAATCTTTCTTCAGTTGCACTCAGTTTAGTGTATAGACTGTTGTGCTGACTGATTCTCTCCAGTATGTTTGTGCAACTTGCTTTTCAATCATCAATGTTCTAGCACAATCAACAATTGATCTGTTCCTTCTTTTAGTAATTCAGTTATGTTGTGGTGTCCTTGGTGTAGATACCTGTCTTTTGATTCCATTCTCATTACAAAATTTAGTGAACTCATTAGAAATAAATTCACCTCCTCTATCAGATCTCAAACACTTCAGATCTCTACCAGTTTCTTTCTCCACTTTTTCCTTATACCATATAAACATCTTAAATGCTTCATATTTCTCTTTTAGAAATATTACAGTCATTATCCTAGAGTAGTCATCAACAAATAAAATAAAATATATGTCCCCAAAGTAGATTTGTGTTCTCATTGGTCCACATAAGTCTATATGAACTAACTCCAAAATGACATTAGATGAGAAATTCTTGCTCTTGAAACTAGATTTTGACATCTTACCCATTTGACAATTTTTGGACATTACATGGTCTAGTTTAGTTAAGGTCGGTAAGCCTCTAACTTTTATTTTTCTACTAATCTTAACCATGTTATCAAAATTTACATGACAAATTTGTTTATGCCATAGCCATATATCTTCATTCTTTGCCAATAAACAAGTAGTTTTAGCTATGTCAAGGTAGAATAAATCACCTCTTGATTGTTCACCAGTACCGATCAATTTTCATTTTCCATCATAGATTCTTTGTTTTCTATTCTCAAATGCAACTTGGTGTCCTATGTTATTCAACTATGAAACACTCAATAGATTGTAGTTAAGTCCTCTTACCCAATAATTATTTTCAAATTTGATTTGATTGTTCAGCATAATAGTACCTTTTCCTTTCACTTGATAGGGTGTATCATTTCCCATTCTTACTGATCCTCCATCATAATGTTCAATAAATTCAAATTTACCTTTATCACCAGTTAGGTGATGTGTACAGCCACTATCAATAACCCAAATATCATGTTTTCTAACTTTATAGATAAGTGTTGTTTCTACATACCTTTCATCTTCATATGAATCATGTTTTAATGCTACAAACACTGTCTCAATATCTTCATCACTGTCAGATCCACTGTTATTATTATCTTCAGCAATGTAACAAGATTTCTTACCTTTATCCTTGTATTCATGGTTATCTCTTCTATCATACTATCAGTTGTTTCTTAAATGTCGGTCATCCTTTCTGTCATTAGATCTATCATTTCTATCATCATCTTTCTTGTTAGGGAATCTTGAAGAAAAATGGCCAATCTCTTTACAATTAAAGCATATCAAAGGTAGATTAGCTTTATATCTTCCATTACCTCATTGTAACCTTCTACCCAATAAAGCTTCATGTTCATCTAGTACCTTGTCATCACTATCACTATCACTATTATTTCTAATTATGTGTTTGCTAGATTTACCAATTTTCAATGTAGACATGAATGCATATTCCATAGATGGTACAATATTGTTGTCAAAGTTATTTAGCTCAAAAGAAATCAATCTTCCAACAAGACTATCAACAATAATGTTATTTCCAAGTACTCCTCTCATTTCATGTATTGCAGAGGCTCATATAGAATAAATAGGCAGTAGAGTTCTTAGAATCTACTCACAATTGTGTCCTAATCAATGGTTCCACCAGATCCTCGAATAGCATTCACAACTTCTTTAAGTTGGGTACTATATTGTGTGATGTTTTCTCCTTCCTTCATTCGCATGTCATCAAACTTTCCACAATGGCTCTCAGCTTTGGCTCTAGGTACATTTACATCTCCATAAACTATTCTAAGCTTATCCCACATATGCTTGGCACTTGTACATGTCTTGATGTCCTCAAATTTAGAATCGGTAAGTGACGAGGCAATCTCCACCATGATAAGGTTATGCTCAGGTTTTTCTTTCAACTGATTTATTGTCAAAGCTCCAGTAGGTAGAATGAATTCATTGTCTAAAAAATATTCAATGTTGCCTTCAATTCTTGATAGGTATAATCTCATTCTGCTTTTCAATGTTTGGAAGTTTTCTTTGTTCATCTTAGGTGCATCTCTCTTATATATCTTGTGATCTTTAGCTCAAGTCCTTGAAAAATTTCTGATAAGCAACCCTGCACTAATAAGCACCGATAGCTCTGATACCAATTGTTAGAATAACTAAGAGGGGGTGAATACATTAGACTCACTGCCCTCACAAAATTATCCTACAATCCCAAATTCTTCCAAATGTATAACATTTTTTTTTTAATAATATAAAACTCTGCTCGGTGAAATATAAACTATGATTTCAAAACTTACTGTTAAGTTATCTACTGAGTATCTGTAAATTAATACTGTAATTGCCTATGAGTTACTACCCCAACCATCCATTTCAGATTTGATACTGTTATATCATATTTATTTGGAGGATACATTTATTTTCATACATTTCATTTTGGACCTTTTATAGTATAGATATCTTATGATGACTCTACTTCTCAGTACTTGATGACACGATTTAACTGTTTTCATTTTGTTTGATACAACATTATGATCTTACGACATGTAAATGTGAGTTTGGTTTAAATTCTACAAATGCTTATATTGGTAGGTTAGATAAGAGATTTCCATTTGTAATAGGAATTATCAGTTAAATGTTCATTATTGATCTAGTTTTCTGAAAAGAAATGTATTAACTTTGGTTAAAGGAATATATTTTATTGTGAAACATCAGGAATATGTATTTTTCATTCTTGGACTACTGATGCTCTATTCAAGTGTACAGGAGGAATAACCATGGTTTCAAAATCAGGGAAACAAGTTTAGGCTAAATTGTGAAAATCCTTGTGAGGCCAAGGTTAGCCCTAAAGGGGAAATAACCTAATTGTAAATGTGATCATGTTGTAAATGTGTCCTTTTGCATGGTTTTTAAATTATTTCTTAATTTTGTAAATTTATTTTTGAACATGCCATGGTATAAATGTGAGGTGTTTGTTTTTTTTGTGTCAATTGACACATGTGATGTGACATGGCATGCCTATGTGGATCTTTGGGTTGAGTTTAACCCTAGGCTAGGTTGTAGAGTTACCATGAGTGGTAAGTTTCTTTGATAATCCAAGTCATGAGTGCCAGCCTTGAAATTCGAATGCAATATTTGAGGGGGATTTTTGAGGGTTAAATTTAGTCCTTTGAGGTAGTTAGAGTTAGGATTATCTAGTTTTAATGTAGTACTATGGGTTAGGGGTTGTTTTTCATTGTTTTGGGTGTCATAACCTCTTTTCTAGGCCTTTTTTATTGCCCTTCTTTGAAAGTGGCGAAAATTTGGGGAAAGGGAAAGACCCTCACTTCCTCCAAGTTAGTGGAGTCCCTTCCTTGCATGGGATTTGACATATGTAAGAAGGAAGGACACATTCCTCTACCTTCTTGATGGGAAAGAGGTGGATTTGGGAAAGGGGGGCCTTTTAGGGGAAAGAGAGAGGAGAGTTGGGGCTGATTGCCCACTCTCCATTTTTGGAGACTTGTGATTTTTCTTGAGAGGGAAGTTGGCTAAGTTTGGGAGAAGTCAAGAGAAGGAGAGCTATTATCTCAAGGGATATTCTCAACAACATCCATAAGTAGGAGTAAGGTTGGTACTCCTTGTGCTTGTGTGGTTAAAATTTTTTCATGTTATTTAGTTCTTGTTGAAATTCACTTAATTTTACTTTCTTTTTTCTTCATGTTGGGCAATTATGGTTGAGCTGTTTGTGTTTTGTTGAAAGATATTCTTCTTGTTCTTTTTGTTGATTTTGATATTGTGTTTGGGAGTGTATCGACCTATCCTTCCCTTGGGAGGGAGGAGATAGTCAATTTTGGGTGAAGGGCATAGTTGGGAAACCTTGAAAGTTGAGAATCTCTTGTTGGGAAGAAGAGGGAAGTCATGGAAGTTATGGGCTCTGTAATACCCACTCATGTTCTGCTTTTTAGTTTAGGATGCCGTAATTTTAGGCATTGGTTCCAGGTGTTAGGCCGAATTCTTTTAGGCCACATTTCATGTGAGCGGATATTATTTCATTTGATGATGATACTTGTTTATGATGTCATGATTTTACCTTATGCATAGATAGATGTGATGATGTTATCATGTTGTTTATTATATGTTGATTTGAGTTTATGATATACTTACCCCATACTTGCATGTGTATGGTTGTCTTATATGTGAATGTACTTATTGATGTGTTGTTGTGGTAGAGGACGGAGACGTAGTTACTTGCTTTGGTGAGATCCACACGTTCAACCGATCCCTATCATTGATTGCGATATTATATTATGCATGTACATGTGTGTTCTTTTGGTGACAGGATTGCAGGTACAGGGCATCATCTTCCCTGAATTGGCAGGAGTGAGCGTGCCCATAAATATTCATCTCAATGGTATAGAGGGGAGGTAACATACAGATCCAAAACCCTACCCTAAGCCTAATCGTCCTAATGTAGGATGAGTTTCAGTATGACTACCTTATCCAAATTTGTCTAGGTTGACAGAATTCGAATACCCTCTCTCTTGAGTTTGTGTGTGTTTTTGCTTGATTATATTTTCAGGTGATTTTTGGATTATTGAGTGATTTTCCATGTTTAGTGAATTAATGGATTATAGTTGAATTAATGATTTAATTATATCCTAAGTTTATTTTAAATAATTAATTAAA
>MU227219.1:761003-798022 GCA_018584345.1 Thuja plicata
ACTCCCCACACCCCACTCTCCTCTGCATATTAGCATAAAGCCAAGCGACCAAATTTCTAGATAGGAGGTTAAATAAAAATGTATCGCAACCGCAGACTCTAGGTTTCAAAAACCCTCTCCTCCATATATGTCCCTCTTGAATACCAGACTTGCTCAAAAACATAGAAGAAAAAAAAAAGATTAGGCTAGGGTTAGAAATGGGGGCTGGGGAGAGAATGATGCAGCAACTTCCGGAGGTCATAACTTTTGACTCGGATGTGGGTTTTTGCTGAAATTTTACAGGCAGAAGCGTGAGGAAGAGTTAATGGAAATTCCAACTTAGCTAGCTTTGTTGGTGGCCGTTTTGACATCTTTTCGGGAGCCTAAAGTTTTATCCCGACCTCCAAAATTGGCTTTTTCTATTTCTTTCCAGTTGTTTTGAGTTTTGTTTTTGTAATAAATCCGAAATCGTGTTTCTGATTTCGTGGATTAGTTGGCAATTCATCTTGCCTTAGTTGAGATATTTTCTTGGGAAAAATCAAAAATCTTAGGATGAGTTTTAAAAGTTACCAAAAATGGAAAAATTTATTTTTCTCAAAAATCTGCCAAATATGGTAATTTTCAGAATTGTAATAAGTAGGAGTTTTCTTTCATTGTAGAGGCAGAGTAGATTGAACACAGTTAATGATAATTAAGGTTCTATTATTCTGGCATTGTGTTATTTTCTCTGAATTTTTGTTTCTGTGGCTTTGGGCTACATCATTTGGTATCAGAGTTGGAAGATGGTTGGGAGAGGAAGAGGCAGAGGAAGAGGAGGTGTCACACCGATACAAAGATTAATGTTGGATATGCAGAGGCAGATTGAAAGACTCAATGAGTGACTAGATAATCAAGGAATACAAAAAGGGAATGAATCTGATGAAGAGGGAAACCGAGGAGGTGCTGACCAAAATGAGGAAAATATAGAAGAAAGGCTGGAAGAAATGAGTTATGAAGATGGAGTTCTCAGGGCTTTAGAAGGAAGAAGTGAATCAATAAAGATTGAAGTTTCAGACTATGTTGGTAGTCTTAAGCCAAAATAATTAATAGACTGGTTAAACAAGATGGGCAATTTTTTTGAATGGAAGCCTATGACAGAAGAAAAGAAGATGAAGTTTGCATGCACAAAATTAAAAGGACATGCAATGATATGGAGGAATTACCTCTAGAAGGAATGTACTAGAAAGGAAAAGGAAAAGATTAAGCCATGGAGCAAGATGGAGAAAAAGCTCCCAGAAAAATTCTTAACCATGGATTATTCACAAACTCTCTTTTGGAGGTTCCAGAATTTGAAGCAAAACTTGTCTTCAGTGCAAGACTATACAAATGAATTCTATAAGTTGTCCATGTGCATAGAGCGCCAAGAAAATAATGAGCAGATGGCTGCTAGATAAATGAATGGCCTAAAGTTCTCCATTCAAGACGAATCGAGCATGCATCATGTTAACAGTATGGAGGAAGCCTACCAATTAGCTCTAAAAGCTGAAGAAAAATAGAATTGGAAATATATCTAGAGGAATAGAGGTGGTCGAAGGGGTACCTCAACTCCATTTCGAGGAGTTTCTAGTAATGGTCAAGGAGAGCCTTATCAAGGGTTTGAAAAAAATACAAACACTAGGCAAGATCCTTCAAATCAAGAAACAAGAAGAGGGTTTCAGAGAGGACAAGGCTACGGAAGTGGAAGAGGATATGAAAACCAGAGAAGGCATTTCACTTGTTTTAGGTGTGGAGAAGAAGGACACAGAGCCTTTGAATGCTCAAATTATAACATGCAAGAAAGAAATCAAGGAGGATAGCCTAGAGTCAACCTGGTTTAGCCAGAATTTACAGTAGCAGGAGTAGAACAAGAATTCCTACCTGATGTGGGAGAAAGTCTCATGATGAGGAGATCGATGATCATTCCAGAGAAGGAAGAAGTCCCTAAAATGCACTTTGATGATTTGTGGCTTCGAACCAGTATCTTCAGAACTAGATGCACTTCAGGTGGAAAGGTATGCCAAGTTATTATTGATGGGGGTAGTTGTGAGAATATGGTAGCTAAGGAAATGGTAGAGAAATTAAATCTGCAATGTGAGAAACATCCACATCCTTACCGTATGCATGGTTTAAGAAAGGAAATGAGGTTACTGTTGATAAAAGATGCTTGGTTAGTCTTACTATAGGAAAAATCTATAAGGATGAGATATGGTGCGATGTTATTCCTATGGATGCTTGTCATATTTGGTTGGGAAGGCCATGGCAATATGATAGAAAGATCACGCATGATGGAGAAAAATCACGCGTGATAGAAAGATCACGCATGATGTCTCTAAAGTGACTCTCTTACCACTTAAGGATGAGAGGAAGAATTAGACCATGTTGTCTTCAAAGGATGTTGTCAAATAAATTAAGGTGAAAGGTTGCTGCTATGCATTGGTAGTAAAAAGGCGTGAAGAGCTAGAAAACATAGTACCACATGATGCAGTAAAGATACTAGAAGAATTTACTAATATTATTCCAAATGAACTACCTGATGGTCTTTCACCAAAAAGGGATATACAACACCATATTGATCTGATTCTTGAAGAAACTCTTCCTAATCAAGAAGCTTATTTAATGAACCCCACACAACATGTAGAGCTCAACAAGCAAGTAATAGAACTAATTGAGAAAGGTCTGGTTAGAGAAAGCATGATTCCATGTGTTGTGCCCACATTATTGACTCCGAAGAAGGATGGAACATGGAGGATGTGTGCTGATAGTAGAGAAATTAATAAGATCACTATCAAGTACCAGTTTTCTATTCGTCACATAGAGGATATGATGGATGAATTAGCAGGGGCCAAATACTTCAGCAAGATTGATCTACGAAGTGGATACCACCAGATTCAAATTCGTGATGGGGATGAGTGGAAGATAGCTTTTAAGACTAGGGATGGCTTGTATGAATGGATGGTTATGCCATTTGGTATTTCTAATGCACCAAGTACATTCATGAGATTGATGAATACTATTTTACGATCCTAGATTGGTAAGTTTGTTGTAGTTTATTTTGATGATATCCATATTTATAGCAAAAAAAAAGGAGAACACCTACAATGCTTGAGGATCATCCTGAGTGTCCTGTGGAAAGAGAAGCTCTGTGCAAATTTAAAGAAGTGCAGATTCATGCAAAATAGTTTGACTTTTTGGGCTTTGTCATTTCTGGAGATGGTGTTCAGATGAATCTAGAAAAGGGCCAGGCAATCTTAGAATGGCCTAGTCCATCCAGCATAACAAGGGTCGGGAGTTTTCATGGATTAGCAACCTTTAATAGAAATTTTATTCAAAACTTTAGCAGTATTGTCGCGCCCATAACAGATTGTACAAAAGGAAAGGAATTCACATGGACAACAAATGTTGAAGAAAGTTTCCAGTTCTTGAAGAAAAAGGTAATTGAAGCTCCTATATTGGCACTTCCAAATTTTGATAAGGTATTTGAAGTAGACTGTGATGCTTCCCATGTTGGAATAGGTGTTGTTCTTAGCCAGGAAGGTAAACCAATAGGCTTTTTTAGTGAAAATTTAAATGATGTGAGGAAGAACTATTCTACCTATGATTTAGAGTTTTTTGCTATTGTTCAAGCCTTAAGGCATTGGAGGCACTATTTGTTCCCACAAGAATTTGTACTGTTTATAGATCATTTGGCCTTAAAATATATGAACACACAAAATAAATTGAATAGTAGGCATGCTAAATGGGTGTCTTTCTTGTAAGGGTATAATTTTGTTTTGAAGCATAAGTCTGGAAAGCAGAATAAGGTTGCTGATGCCCTCAGTCGGCGTGTTACATTAATAATTACAATGGAAACAGAGGTCATTGGTTTTGAGTCTATTAAATTTTTGTATGAGGCTGATGATGATTTTTGGGAAATTATAGAAAAGATTAAAGAGCCAACAACTAGTCTTTCAAATCATATGAGAGGAGAATACTTTCTGCAGGATGGTTACCTCTTTAGAGGAAAATAACTTTGTATACCAGCTGGTTCCATGAGGGAAAATATTATCCATGAATTTCATAGTGGTGGTTTGGATGCTCCCTTTGGGAAGGACAAGACAATACCCTTGGTTGCAGATAAATACTACTGGCCAAAACTGAAAAGGGACATTACTAAGTATGTGGCAAGATGCAAAATCTGTCAAGTGGCTAAGGGTCACTCCCAAAACACAAGCTTGTATACACCTCTACCTGTACCCATCGATCCATGGATAGATGTGATTATGTATTTTGTATTGGGGCTTCCCCACACCCAGTGAGGTGCAGATTCTATTTTTGTTGTTGTTGATAGATTCTCTAAAATTGCTCATTTTATTGCTTATAAAAAGACTAGTGATGCCACAAGGATAGCCAACTTATTCTTGTCAAAAGTTGTTAGACTACATGGCATTCCAAAAGCTATCACATCTGACTGGGATACTAAATTTTTGAGTCATTTCTGGAGGACCTTATTGAAGAAGATGAGAACACAGTTGCAGTTTAGCAGTGCCTATCATCCCAAAACTGATGGGCAAACTGAGGTGGTCAATTGAAATTTGGGAAACCTGTTACGGTGCATTGTTGGTGAAAAACCCAAGCAGTGGGACTTGGTGTTGCCTCAAGTTGATTTTTCTTGCAACAGTTCTCTTAACAGATCAACTAGTAAATCTCCTTTTCAGATTGTATATGGTAAGAATCCTCGGGGTGTTTTCGACCTTGTATAACTTCCTGTGCAAGATAGAATTAGTGATGATGGGGAAGCATTATCTAAACACCTTCAACAACTTCAACAAGATGTCAGGAGTAAGTTACAGGATAAAAATGAGAGATATAAGGTTGCTGCAGATATCATTAGAAGTTAAAAACATTTAATATAGGTGATTTGGTAATGGTGTACTTGAGACGTGAAAGATTTCCTACTGGCACATATCATAAGCTGAAATACAAAAAGATAGGTCCTTGCCTAATTCTGAAGAAGATCAATGATAATGCTTATGAGGTTTGTTTACTAGATGATTTGGCCATTTCTCCTGTGTTTAATGTTTTTGATTTGTATGCATTTCATGGAAATCTATCTGAGCCAGATAGTAGAGATGAACTGGATTGGCATCACCACCTTCCAAGTAAAAAGAAGAAAAAGATTGCCCACATTCTGGATATACAGTCTACAGTCACACGGAATGGTCACTACACTAGGTACCTGATTCAGTGGGAGGGTTTACCAGTGACAGATAGAACCTAGATCTCAGAGTGGGAAGTGATGAAGTTGGACCCCAAAAAGTTACAACAGTTCATAGACAACCACTTGTAGGAGCTGTGTTCCTTTAAAGAAGGGGAGAATGATGCAGCAACTTCTAGAGGTCATAACTTTTGACTCGGGTGTGGGTTTTTGCTAAAATTTTATAGGCAGATGCGCGAGGAAGAGTTAATGAAAATTCCAACTCAGCCAGCTTTATTGGTGGCCATTTTGACATCTTTTTGGGAGCCTAAAGTTTCATCTCGACCTCCAAAATTAGCTTTTTCTATTTCTTTCTAGTTTTTTTGAGTTTTGTTTTTGTAATAAATCCAAAATCATTTTTTTGATTTTGTGGATTAGTTGGAAATTCATCTTGCCTTAGTTGAGATATTTTCTTGGGAAAACTCGAGATTCTTAGGATGAGTTTTAAAAGTTACCAAAAATGGAAAAATTAGTTTTTCTCAAAAATCTACCAAATATGGTAATTTTCAGAATTGTAATAAGTAGGATTTTTCTTTCATTGTAGAGGCAGAGTAGATTGGACATAGTTAATGATAATTGAGGTTCTATTATTCTGGCATTGTGTTATTTTCTCTGAATTGTTGTTTCTGTGGTTTTTGGCTACATCAGAGAAAATAGTGAAACAAAGTAGTAAACCCAAATTTTGGGTACTCTTATTGGAGCCCTAGCCCTAACTCTTATTGGGTTAGGGATTCTCCAATGTAAATAGATTATGTTAGTTCATTTAGTTTTATTCTTACTTTGGTGGTTTTCTTTTTTATGGGAATGAATTTTTTGTTGGATTCCTCGGTGGGAAATCTTTTAATCTTATTACATGTTAGTATTATATTTGTTATAGATTGTAGATGTTATCTAAATAAATAAGACATTATTATGGCTTATTAATTTAAATTATTAGAATAATCAAATATTTAAATGGGCATAATACTATATGTTAGTATTATATTTGTTATAGATTGTAGATGTTATTTAAATAAATAAGACATTATTATGGCTTATTAATTTAAATTATTAGAATAATCAAATATTTAGTATGTGGAGATTTAATGGTTACTTATATTAGATACAGTAACTTTAAGTTAATTAGTATTAGGAAAGGGAATTTTTAATGCAACCATATTATGTTTAGATAAATTAAATGTGGAAGTAAGAAATAATTAAGTTTAATATATATTATGAATAAACAACGTAATTAAGTCTTTCTAGTTTTATAGGGTAAACGTAAATTGAGCGATTATTAAACCATTAAGATCCTTTCCAAATATTAGATTTTTAATCTAATGAGTTAGAGAGTTGCATGATGCTTAATAAAGTTATCACTTAGGATCTCCTTTTAGGATACTATAACAATAAGTTGAATTAGGAGATTTATGGTCATCAATTGAATATGTACTCAACTAGGTACTGTTATTTTTATATGGTCAATACATGTGGCTAGTGTATTGGCCAGTGTAAAAATAATGTTACGGATTAACTAGATAACTAAGATTTAAAATCTTGACTAATTTTTAACTAATGTGAAGTAGTTGTGAAACCAAGTTTAGATTTAACTCTAGGAAACTATCAAATTTACATTTGATCAAACTAGACCCTTGTAAAACTCATGGCTTGAGGGACGTTGACTCACATCATGATTACACCTCAACCCTAGCTATCAACATTCAAATTTCTACCCCTCTTGAACTCAGCCCCTTCATCTTAACTTGTTACTCTTATAGGCACTTACTAAGGTAGAGTGTACAGTCAATTCAACCCTTAGTAAACTTTTCAAAAAAAAAATTGTTGTATTTTTTTACATGCAGATTTGGGCATGAAATTTTGGTATTAGAGCATGTTTCAACCATGGAACCTTAGACCCATTGTGTTTAACCATATTAACCTTTAAACTTTTATCTAACTTGTAGGATGCATCCCATTACTCAGAAGGCGCGCCAACATGGGAGAGTGTGTGGGCATTCCCATGTGGTGCCAGCTTATGACGAGAGACATGTAGAGGGTGCTAGGGTGGAAGTAGGAGAGGAATAGGAACTTCCTCATAATCCACCACCGAATCCAAATCAGGAAGTACTGAATGCTCTCCGTAATCTTGTAGGGATTCTTATGGATAGGTTTCCACTTAGAGATCAGATAGAAGGGCCAGGGGGAGTACCCCGTGAGAAGAATATGATCCCTCATCCTTGATGAGCCGAGGAGAAAGAAGAGCAGGAGGGTGAATCTGTTCACATGGCAGGTCCACCACCAAGGTATATACCTCAGGCAGGAAGAGGAGAACCCCAGGATGTGGGGACCAGATTAGGGATTTACTCTACCCTAGGCCACCACCTTTATCAGGATCCATAGATAGGATCGAGGTTGAGGCATGGTTACTGAGTTTAGAGAGGTGTTTTGGGTTACGCACATATGAGAGCACTTTGAGAGCTTGATTGGCCATCCATTTGTTGAGAGGGGGAGCCTAGATTTGGTGGCGATAGGAAGTGTTCAAAAGTAACCTCATTATTGAAATCCTCACCTGGGAATATTTTTTAGAGAGATTCAGGGACCATTACCTCTCAGATCATTAAGGCAACATTGTATAGACAAGTTTCATGATCTGTAGTAGAGGTGCTTATCTTTTTCTCATTATGAGAGCACATTTCTTGAGCTTCTACCTTATGTAGAGTACATGGAGGATGAGAAGCTCCGTGTCAACTACTTTGTTAAGGGGTTGAATGCATCTATTTATGGACCAATGTGCATGGCAGTACCAGGGGATCTATGAGAGGCCATAGAGAAGGCCTTGATTATAGAGGAGGTGTAGGGTAGATGACACAATACATGGGATCATTCATAGAACTAAAATCCCGCACCTCAAAGTATAGGATATTAGAGACCCCCTTGGAAGGGGAATTAGAGGCACTCATCAAGGACCTTTAGATCCCCATAACCTCAGCCACAGTAGAATTAGCAGAGACTAAGGACTAGACCGGCACAGGGGCAATAGGTATTTAAGCCCAAACAATGATAGGCACATGGGCATAGACAAGATTAGAGGTCATAGGCACCATACACACCACCAGCGAGAACTCAGCAGACCTCTCACGGTGGATTCAACAATTCTAGTAAGACAGTGGGATCACAATACACCAGATCATAGGGCATATAGATGCAGTCCCGAGGGCCTTGTTTCACATGTGGAGCCATAAGGTATTTTTCTAGGGACTATCCCTAGGGAGGTGGTTCACGTCCAGTAGCATCTGAGGCCATGGTTTGGGACTTGGGTAAGTCCCATAGAGTCTTTGCAGTGGTTGATAATTGCTAGGTCGAGCATCAGGCCATAGTGATTGAGGGAGCAGGTATGGTTTGAGGTAGTATCATCACTATCCTTTTTTATTCAGGAGCTACTGATTCTTTCATTTCCCCATTGGTAGTGGAGTGTTACACGCTAGTGGTAGCTAGAAAGGAGGTGAATTGGGAAGTGGAGTTAGCATTAGGGGCTAGGGTATCATTTGATTTTGTAGTCAGAGATTGTCAGTCAAAGATAGGAGATATGAACTCTATGATAGATCTATGTATCACCCCTCTTGGTTCTTATGATGTAATTATTGGCATGGATTGGCTTTGCGCGTAGAGCACCAAGATGGATTGCAGACAAAAGAGGGTCAAATGTGTAGATGGTTTAGGTTCACCCATGGTCATTTAAGGGGTCCAGAGACCCATATCTCTCTATGTGATCTCATCCATGTAGCTTAAGTGTTGCATGCACAAAGGATGTCAGTTATTTTCTATTACCATTAGTTATAGGGAGGAGGAGGAGGAGGAGGAGGAGGAGGAGAAGGGAACCTCCCTTGATGACTTCCCTATATTATAGGAGTATGCAGATGTTTTTCCTTCAGAGCTACCTGGTATTCTCTCACCTAGGGTAGTTTACTTTCATATAGACCTTGTGCCAGGAGCTATGCCATTATTTAGAGCCCCTTACAAGATGACTAATCATGAGCTCAATGAGCTCAAGATTTAGATGGAGGAGCTCTTAGAGAAAGGGAACATTCACCCTAGTGTTTCACCTTGGGGAGCACCTGTCATCTATGGTAAGAAGAAGGATGGATAACGTAGGCTATGCATGGATTACCATCAGATTAATAAGGTAACCATCAAGAATCAGTATCCGCTCCCAAGGATCAATGATTTATTTGATGAGCTTTAGGGTGCCCAATTATTCTTTAAGATAGATCTGAAATCTGGATACCATCAGTTGTGGATTGTGGAGACTGACATCCACAAGAGAGCCTTTGGCATGGGATATGGCCACTATGAGTTTCCCATGGTTCCTTTTGGCCTCGTGAATGCTCCAACAGTATTTATGAGTCTTATGAATGGAGTGTTTTGTACCTTCTTGGAAAAATTTGTAATTATGTTCATAGACGACATATTGATATACTCTTGTAATGAGGAGGAGCACCTAAGACCGGTTTTGCAGTGCTTGAGAAATAATTAGTTATATGGTAGTTTGTCAAAGTGTGCTTTCTTTAGGTTAGAGGTACACTACCTTGGCCACATTATAATAGGAGATCAGATCACAGTCAACCCATCAAAGATTAGAGCTATCATTGATTGGTCGACACTTACCACTGTGTCAGAGGTCAGAAGCTTCATGGGGTTAGAAAGCTACTATAGACAATTTTTTGAGGGCTTCTCTAGAGTGGCACACTCTATCACATCCCTTTAGAGAAAGGGAAAGAGGTTTGAATGGATGGAGAAGTGCAAGAGATCATTTCAGGAGCTCAAGAGAACCCTTACTAGCGCACCTATCCTATTTATGCCCGATCCTTTAGTGGACTTTATGGTATGCACAGACACATCGTTAGATGGACTTGGAGCATTCCTTATGCAGGATGAACGAGTCATTGCCTATGAGTCTAGGAAACTCAAGAATCATGAGCTTAATTATCCTATACATGACCTTGAGCTAGCTGCAGTGGTTCATGTATTAGTGAGGTGGTGTAACTTTCTTTTGGGGCACCATTTTGAGCTCCATTTAGATAATAAGAGCCTCCGGTATAATTTCACCCAGCATAATCTTAATGCCCGACAAAGAAGGTGGATGAAGTTCCTTTATGATTATGATTTTTATGTCTATTACATCAAGGGGAAGGAGAATGTTGTAGCAGATTCCTTGAGTAGGAGGCAACATATAGTCTCCTCCATGACTACTAGTATGGATTTGAGGGATCACATACTACAACACTTTCTTGAAGATGAGTTCTATACATCCCTACACCTGGTGGGTTGCATGACTTCATTATACTTGAGGCTCCTAGAGCACCATATGCAGTGCACCCTGAGTCAAGAAGTTGCATGAAGATCTGAGGAAACTCTATCACTAGCCAGGTATGAGGTTTCACATTACTAGTATTGTGACCTGATGTTTAGAGTGTCAGAGAGTTAAGGAAGAGCACAACCATCCAGGTGGACTTCTTCTACCATATGAGGTACCAGTGTGGAATTGGGACACCATCTCCATGGACTATATTGTTGGTTTACCTATGTCTTCTTGCCCATGATGCCATCATGGTGACAGTGGATAGGTTGACCAAAGTTTCCCACTTCTCACCCATACATACCATTTTCACATCACCTGCAGTAGAACAAGTATTCTTGTGAGACATTGTTAGGCTCCATGTAATTCCTCATAAGATCATATCAGACCGTTATTCTCTATTTACCTCTTCATTTAGGAGAGAGTTACATACAACATTGGGCATCAGGCTTAATTTTAGTATAGCCTATCATCCGGAGATAGATGGGTAGACTGAGAGAGTTAATCAGGCATTGGATGATACATTGTGGATGTATACTATGGATCACTAGTTCAGATGGGAGGAGTACATTCATTTAGTAGAGTTTGCCTACAATAATGGGCATCACACATCCTTGGGTATGCCTCCTTAATAGACCTTGTATGGAAGGCCATGCCAGACACCTTTGAGTTGGGACAAGATTCAATATAGGGTTTCAGTTGGGCTAGAATTGGTCAGGGACATGAAGGAGCAGGCGGTTTTGATCAGAGAGTGTCTCAAAGAGGCTCAGCATAGACAGAAAAAATATGCAGACGTGAAGAGGGTTGATAGAGTATACATGGTTGGAGATAGGGTATTTCTCAGAGTGTGTCTACATAAGAGTCTGATCCATTTTAGAAAACGCTCTAAGATTGCACCCCATTTTGTAGGACCTTTTGAGATTTTGGAGAGGATAAGACCAATTGCCTATCGTCTAGCTCTTCCACCTAGGCTATCGCACATCCATGATGTGTTCCATGTATATGTTTTGTGGAAATATATTTATGATGAGTCTCACATTATTGATTGGGATGCTTTATAGGTGAACTCAGATGGGCAGTTGGATTTGGAGCCCATCCACATACTAGCTCGGTTGACGTTGGCCCTTCGAGGTAGAGAGTTGGACCAGGTTAGGATTTAGTGGGATTGTTACAATGAGGTCACAGCCTCATGGGAGGATAAAGCATGCATGAGACAGGAGTACCCCCACCTTTTTGTTGAACTCCAGGAGGAACTTCATGCCTAGAGGGGGAGGATGTGAGCTCCTACCCCGATCATACATTTAGAAATGATACTTTCATATTAGATTTATTTGGATGATACATTTTTTTTCATACATTGATGTATTGGACTTTCATAGCATAGATATCTCATGATGACTCTATTTTGAGGATGTTTAGATGCATTTTTTTATACATATGATTTTCAGATCTTGATGACCTATTTGAACAATTTCCATTTTTAGGTTTCTAAATTTGCAATTTGATCATGTGCCATGTAGATGTGGATTTCAAATTTTTTTAAAAAAAATTCTGCAAATGATCCATATTGGTTTATTTAATATGTTAGACAAGTGATTTTCAATGATTTTGTGATTTATCAGTTATATGTATATGGATTACCTAGTTCTGAAAAGTGATGTACAATTTACGGTTAGATGAATATATTATAAGGTATAATATCATGAATGTGTGATTTTTTCCTTGGACTAATGATGCTCTGTTCACATGTGCAGGTGAATAAACCATGATTTTGAAATTGGGGAAACAAGATTGGGTTAATGTGTATATCCTTGTGAAGCCAAGGTTAACCCTAAAGAGGGAAATAACCTATTTGTAATGTAATATATGTTTGTAAATGTAATTATGGATGTTTGTAAATTTATTTTCTTCTATTTTCTTATTTCCTTTTTCAGGCATGCCAATGTGTAAATGCGATCTGTATTGTAGTGCCAATTAGGACATGAATTGTGAGCTGGCATGCCTATGTGGATTTTGAGGTTAATTTTCACCCTAGGCTATTTTGTAGTGTTACCATGTGGAGTTACTTGTCTAGGAAACCCAAATCATGATTACTATCTTAGAAATTCGAAGGTAAACTCTAAGTGAGTTTTTGAAGGGTTAGAATGAGTCCAAAAGGGTAGTTAGAGTTTAAAATATCTATTTTGATAGTTATACTATAGGTTAGAGGTTGTTTTTTAAATTTTTTAGTGTCAAAATCTCATTTATGGCCCTTCTAAAGTACTATTCTTGGTTAGTGGCGAAAATTGGGAAGAGGAGAGACCATCTCCTTCAAGATAGTGTGGTCTCTTCCATGCATGAATTAGAAAAGTGTTAGGGAAGAGGACTCATTTAACCTCTCTTCTTGTTTGGAAAGACGTAAGAGTTGGGGAGAGAGCCTTTTAGGGAGGAGGGAGAGGAGAGTTGGGGTTGATTGCCCACTCTCCATTTTTAGGAGACTTATAGATTGTGCTTAGAAAGAATTGCTTGTTGGAGCCAAGGGAAGGAAAAACTAGAAAAGAAAGGACTCATCTCAACCTCAATCTATTTTCTAGGAGTAAGTTTGTTACTCCTAAATTCCATGTGTGGTATTCTTTGTATTTCTTGTCTCAAAATCTTATTGAATTTAGTTATTACAAATTTCATGTTGTGTAAATGGTTTTCTTGTGATAGAATGTTAGTAAAAATAGTTACATTTGTTCTTCCATTTTTCTATTTTATGTTTGCATTGTTCATGTGATTGAATGACATATCTCACCCTTGGGAGGGAAGATAGTCATTGTGGGTGAAGGACTTAGTAGGGAAACCATTGTAGTGTAGAGTCTCTTCTCAGGAAGAAGAGGAATGTTTCATGGATGTTATGGGCTCTATGTGCCAAATGTTTCTTGTGATTTCTCATGGGGGTGATAAGGGTTTATGGATGTGTTTATGGAGCTCTTTGGTTGTAGTAAAAGCCTTGGGAAGGCATCTGAATTTTGTGCATATTTGAGGTATTCTAGTTTGGACATTCTCCTACATGGTTGTTCCATCTTCACCCCTAATTGAGTCCATTGTGACCCAATTTTGCATACGCTTGGAGAGAGAGTTATGTGTTATTTAGAGCTTATTATATATGTGTGGTGGTCTTCTTGTCTGTCACCCAACATCTTCTTGTTTCTTGTAGCTTGGGGGTGGTCTCATTGAGGCCTAGGATGGGAGGTGAGCTCCCATGGTTTATTTCCAAAATTTGGTTTGCAGATTTGTAGATATCCCTATACTTGGAAGGATTCATGTTCAAAGCTGGAAATGAGGAATTCAATTGATTATAAATTGTATTTTGTGAAATTAAATTTCACCTAAAGCCATAGGGTTGAGTCTTGTATAATTGAAATTCTGAAATTTTTCTTATAGTTTGTGTAGAAAGTGTTGTAATAGTTTTGTTGAAAGGGAAGAAGTGTAATGGTTTGTTTTCTGTTTTAAGAAATACATATAGAAAATACATTACTATTTATAATGTACATAATTGTAAAATTGATTTAAAGAAATGAAATATTTCCCTTTATGTAAATTTCGAGTTTAAATCTGCATCTAAGGATGAATAATAGTTGTTTATCTTAAGTAGTCATTTTCTTATTTATTGAGTTCCTAAAGAGATATCTTTGTTAAAAAATGGAAACAGTTTTTAAGATGTTAATATCTACTTATTAAGTTGTTGCCTTATTTATGAAATTTTAATTTACTTATGCTTAAAATTGCATGTATTATGTTTTTTTTAAAATATATGCTATTATGTTTATTAAAAGCAGTCTACCTGTTTATCTTATCATCATCTTTCTACAAAAGAAATTTATGTTTCCTCTGTTATGTATACATATTAAATATTGCTTTAGAAAAGCATATCTCATAGATATAAAAGAGCAATTTGATATATTCTTCATTTTATATTTTTGCACAAATTAGAATTAATCTTCATACCTTAATTTAGTATGTTAAAATAAAAGTTGTAATAGCAGCATTTATATTTTGATGCACATGATGAAATTTTATTATATATATATATATATATATATATATATATAATAAACCTGAATCTCTTCTCTAAAAAATTTATTAAATATTTTCTTACAGAAACATGTCTTATTTTACAAATTTGTGCAAATAATATTTATGTATTTATAAATATATATATACATAGATATATAAATATATCTATAATACATATATATATAATCACATAACTAAACTAAAGATTTATTAGTAACTATTAATCTACTATTGATGTGTATCAAACAACAAGTGTATATATACCCTTATATATACATACTTATATATACATACATATATATAGTAACATAATATATAATGAAAGAAAATAGTATATTCAAAAATTTTAAATTAAAAAAATAAGAGAGAATGATTTTTTAGGGGGGTGGAAGAAACCACCCCCCCTCCATCGGTCATGACTTTTATATTCTTAAGCATGGTGAGCGGGAGGCACGGGGTCTCTCCCGCCACCATTGTGGTGGTCGCAGCCACACCAGCCACCATAGAGTGGCAGCAAAGCCACCGTTTGTGTGGGGGTTTTGGGGATGCACCACCATAGTGGTGGTGGGGGGGGCCATGCCACTCCCCACACCCCACTCCCCTCTGCATATTAGCATAAATTCAAGCCGCCACATTTCCAGATAGGAGGTTAAATAAAAGTGTATCGCAGTGGTAGCCTTCAGGTTTCGAAAATCCTCTCCTCCATAGATGTCCCTCTTGAAAACCACACTTGTTCAAAAACTTACAAGATAAAAAAAGGATTAGGCTAGGGTTAGAAATGGGGGCTAGGGAGAGAAAATGGTGAAACGAAGTAGTAAACCCAAATTTTGGGCACTCTTATTGGATCCCTAACCCTAATTTTGAATTGGGGTTAGGGATTCTCCAATGTAAATAGATAATGTTATTTCATTTAGTTTTATTCTTACTTTAGTGGTTTTCTTTTTTATGGGAATGAATATTTTGTTGGATTCCTTGGTGGGAAATCTTTTAATCTTATTACATGATTAATAAGTTTTTCTTAAATTACCCACACATTTAAATGGGCATAATACTATATGTTAGTATTATTTTTGTTATAGATTGTAGATGTTATTTAAATAAATAAGACATTATTATAGCTTATTAATTTAAATTATTAGAATAATCAAATATTTAGTATGTGGAGATTTGATGGTTAATTTTATTAGATATGGTAACTTTACGTTAATTAGTATTAGGAAAAGGAATTGTTAATGCAATTATATTGTGTTGAGATAAATTAAATGTGGAAGTAAGAAATAATTATTTTTAATATATATCATATATGGACAACTTAATTAAGTCTTCCTAGTATTATAGGGTAAATGTAAATTGAGTGATTATTGAACCATTAAGATCCTTTCCAAATATTAGTTTTTTAATCTAATGAGTTAGAGAGTTGCATAATCCTTAATAAAGTTATCACTTAGGATCTCCTTTTAGAATACTATAACAATAAGTTGAATTAGGAGATTTATGGTCATCAATTGAATATGTACTCAACTAGGTAATGTTATTTTTACATGGTCAATACATGTGGCTAGTGTAAAAATAATATTATGGATTAACTAGATAACTAAGATTTAAAATCTTGACTAATTTTTAACTAATATGAAGAAGTAGTTGTGAAACCAAGTTTAGATTTAACTTTAGGAAACTATCAAATTTATATTTGATCAAACTAGAGCCTTTTAAAACTCATGGGTTGAGGGATGTTGACTCACGCCATGATTACCCCTCAACCCTAGCTATCGACATTCAATTTTCTACCCCTCTTGAACTTAGCCCCTTCATCTTAACTTGATAATCTTATAGGCACTTAGTAAGCTAGAGTGTACAGTCACTTCAACCCTTTGTAAACTTTTTTTGTGCATGCAAATTTGGGCATGACATACACTGTGATTAACTTGGTTTACACTACTACTCGGTGTATACATAATTATTCATTGTTTTGACCACATAAACATTGTTTCTTCCAAATCTTTAATACATAACAAATGTTTTCCACCATAATAATATTCAATTAAGTTGACATCAATGACAATGCATTAACTGATAATGTTTATCATCACTTTTATAACTCGATTGAATATCAACAAATGAATTCAAACATATAATTAGTTGCAGTTCATCATTAAGGAGATCTTGATGGCATACAAACTAAAACTTCCTACATTTGATGGATCTAACTATGCTTGTTAGAAAGTGAAGATACAAGGATACTTCGTCTCTCTCAATTGAAAAACTTGGGAGGTTATGGAGAATCAATATGTGAAACCAATAAATGGATTGAACACTTTGGATGAGATTGAAGCATATGTGAAGAGAATGAAAGGGCAAGGTATGAAATTTCTAATGCTCTATCTAAACCTAAATTAAAAAAAAAAATGTATCTTTAGAAACTGCTCAAGATGTTTGGTAAAAGTCAAGAACTACTTATGAAGGAAATGACAAAGTCAAACAAGCTAATTTATAGAATGCTAAGGATAAGTATTAAAGCATGTGGATGGAAGAATACGAAAACATAACTAGCTATTTATAAAAGTTAGATGATGTTATGAATGAGATCAAAGAGCTTGGTTGCAAGCTAGAAGGAAATGATATTGTACAAATAGATATTAGAACCCATACTAAACCCTATAGTTATAACGTCTCTACTATAGAGGAGGATCTTAATTTAAATCAATATACCAGGGCAAAAATGTATGGACCTTTACTTTCTTTCCAGACGGGATAGTTTGGTACTACTAATGCAAGAACAAAAACTACAATTAAGGCTACTAAATCAACAAAAGAATTAAATGAGGAAGACTTTGATGAGATTGAGGAAAACTTTGTAAGAATAATGAAGAAAGGAATAAAAAATAGAAAGGTAAGTTACGCTTTAAATGTTTTGTTTGTGGAAATATAGGTCATTATACTTAAGATATCCTAATAGAATTCCAAATCAAAAGAATAAGGAGAGAAACGGAAATTTTAATAAGAAGTCTTATTATGTCAGAGAAGATACTAGGTTTTTTTACGATGAATCTAATTTTGAAGAAGATGGTTAATTCTTTTTCTTTTCTATTAAAGAAGAATCTTGTTTTTCTAACCATGGAAAAATTGTTGAAAGGAAAACTCTCGAAGTTGTTACTAAAATTGTAGATACAATGACTTTTTCTTTTGCTATTAAAAGAGATAGGGATGAATGGATTATTGATAGTGAATGATCTAATCTCATGATTTCTGACAAAAGTAACTTTTTAAATCCGTAAAGGTATGATGAAGTTCTTGATAGATTTGAAGATGATCAAACTGCTAAGATAGTTGGAATAGGTTCTATTAGTTTTGGTGGCAAGCATAATAGTAACAATTTTAACTCTGTTAAAAACTTGAATCATAATATTTTGATTTTTGGACAGATGTGTGGAAATGGATATAATTGTGTTTTTTAGGATAATGGTTGTGAGCTTAAAAAAATCCAAAACTATAAATGTTATTAGAAAAAAGGAAAAATGAAATTTTTTTTAGTTGAAAACTACTAATAGATATTTCTTGATGTCTTAGATCAATGAGAGTTGGATATGACACTGAATAATGTGTCACGTGAATTTTAACAATTTGGTAAATATAATCTCAATACAACCTATGAGATATTTTCCAAAACTAACAAGGAATATTAGTAATGTTTGCAAAGAATGTCAAGTTGGGAAATAGACAAGTTTCAAGGTTAAGGAAAAATTTCCTACCAGTCTATTGGAACTAGTGCACATTAACTTTTGCAGTCCAACTGGAAGAAGTCAACAAGGTGATAGGTACTTTATGTTCTTAATTGATTATTACTATAGAATGACATTGTTGACTTTGGCATATTTTTAATTGATTTCAAAATGTTGATAGTGTGTATTATAAGTATTGTTGGATGATATCAGTTTTGGGTACTGATCATGTTGTTGATATTCATGTTTTGTCACTGATGTCAACATATGCTTCTGTGGAGAGGACAAACTGGTTACTTGACTACCAGAAGTGTACAGACATTGTACAAATGTTTTAGAACAATCAAAGTTGGTTATATGAAGAAGCATGTGTGTTGACCTTATTCCTAAGGTTTTCTGGCTTTATGTTACATATTGTGGTTGTTACATTTGTTTTGGTGAAGACTGGTTTCTGGATTGTAATTGAGAGAGAAGGTCTATGTGTTTCGGGTATATCTTATTGGAACAATATTTCAGATGAAGTGAGTGTACTAGAGGATTGTAGACATATTGTGGAATTTTGGGTTGTGTTTGATTAGTGTGAGCATTCTGGTGATGTCATCTATGGCGTGTATTCTGGAGGAGACCTATTTGGTGGCTGACTTCAGACATGTAGCATGTAATATGAATTGTGAGTGTGGATTGCAGATCTGGAAATATAACTGATAGATTGTAAATGATGTTTACTTGTTATAGGTACTGTGTATATCTTATCAAGGGGTTATATAATTATTTATATTTTTGGAAAGCCTAATTGGCTGACCTAATTAATTATTTGTGTATTACAAAATCTTAATTGGCCGATCTAATGATTTATTGTAAAAGGGTATATATTAGTGATATTTTCTTTTGGAAGGAGGTGGTAGTGGAAGAGAAGTGAAAGCTGTGAGGCTTGTTTGTTGCTAGATGTAGAGTAGAGTTTTGTGTTAAGAATACTTCATTGGAACTGACCAAGAAAAGATAGTTGCTATCAGACAGTTCACTGGATTGTATATTTCCTATATAGACTTGTTCAGATTGTTAATCCTTGAGGGTGGATTTAACCTTCTTTGGGCAGTGAGCCTACTACTTTTCTTGACTCGTAACAGGGTCTCTCTCCTAACAAAGACTATGTACTATAATATTGTAATAAGCTTTTAACAGGGCTAAATCTTTTAACGGGGATATTATACTCTCAATACATTATTTGTGGGTGCTAATTCTCATCAGGGTTTTACCTTTAATAGGGTTTTACCTTTAATAGGGTTTCCTTGACAACAAGTATTGTGTTATTGTATTTTCATTTACTATTTTATCATTTGCATTGTAGATTTGGTTTATAAAGTTTAAAGTTTAAGAATCTATATCAAAACTGATTCAACCCCCCCCTTCTCAGTTATCTTATGGACTCTTATTCCTAACAATTGGTATTAGAGATATAAGTCCTTAGAGAGAAATCTTCAAATCATGAGGTGATCGTGAAGATGTCTTACTACAAGAAGGATAGTCCAAATTTTGATCCTGAAAACTTTGACAGTTTGCAGAACAAGATGAGAACACATTTGCTATGTTTGATACTCGACTATTGGATGATCACAAAGAAGGATGAGAAGATAGTGACTGAGGATGAACTAGAGAAGACTACTGAAGATTAAAAGAAGCTATTTTCTTGTAATATGGTTGTAAGGGAATCATTAATTAGTGCACTTTCTAAAGGTGAATTCATAGAAGTAATATACTTGGATTCTGCACATGATATCTATACAAGATTGAAAGCACTATATGTAGGAGACAAATTTACAAAATAGGAAAAGATACAAAATTGGAAGACAATGATGGAATCACTAAAGATTAGAGAAGATGAGAATATTAGGGCATATAGAAAGAGAATTACTGAAGTGGTTACTCGCATTAGAAACTCTGGAGGTACTTACAGTGAGGAAGAAGTAATTGCAAAGATACTCAGATATTTGACACCTATTTATAGAACCAAAGTACAATCAATAGAGGAGATTATACCTTTAACATCGAACTTCACTAGAGATATGTTTATTGGAAAGCTAACTACTTTTGAGGCCGCAGAATTGGGAGATACTTTACCTAAAATTGAGCTAGAATTCAAGGCAACTGTGCATAAGAACAAAAAGATGTTATCAGGAATTGCGAGCACCATCAATTATGACCTAAAATAAGAGAGTGGAGAATATGTTGAGGAATGGGAAAAGTTACAGGAAGAAGAAATTAAGCTAGATGAAGTGGTAGCATTGATCGATAGAAGAGAGAAGTAAGGTAAGGGTAAATCTGAAGGAAAAATACCTTTGAAATGTTTTTCATGTAACAAGATTGGTCATTTTTCATCTAGATTTCCTACAAGGGTTCCTAAGCACAAATGTAATTTTTACAAACCAAAGTATCATATAGACAAGCAATGTTATTATGCTAGTGAGGGTATTTATGATGATGGTGACTATGATGAAACTGGATTTATTGCTATAAAGGATGATAAACCTATGCATGAGGAACAAGCCTTACTATCTCATGTTGAAAATAAATCTAAATGGGTTATAGACAGTGGTTGTTCACATCATATGACTGGAGATAAAAAAAAAATTGTGAGTTTGAAAAGATATGATGGGGGTGTTGTTATATTTGGTGACAATACTCCTAAACTTATCATTGGAGTTGGATATATTTCTCTTGATGGAAGGACAAATACTGACAATGTATTACTTTTTGATGGACTTAAGCATAATCTGTTGAGTGTTGGAAAGTTAGTGGACATAGGTTATCAATTGAAATTAATTGATGGGAAATTCTCTATTAGAAGTAAATCAGGAGATTTGATCACATCTACTACTAAATCCGGATGTAATATATTTGAATTGAATACATCTGAAGCTACTTGTTTTATTATGAAGGTCGACGATAGTTAGCTGTGGCATAAAATATTTTGTCATGTTAACTTTGATAACATTGTGAAGGAAATTATGAATAATGTTGTGAGAGATCTACCTAATACTGTAAATCCATCTAACACTATGTGTAGAGAGTGTGTTATGGGGAATCAGACCAGAAGCAATTTTAAAAGAAAATGTTATTTAACAAAAGGAAAGTTGGATCTGGTGCAAATAGATCTATGTGGTCCTACAAGAACAAGATCATATTATGGTGAAAGGTACTTTATAATCTTTTTTGATGACTTTTATATAATGATGCGGGTTACATATTTGAGAGAGAAAACTAAAGCATTTGAAAAATTCAAGTTATTTAAAGAAAAAGTTGAGAATGAATCTAGTTTGAAGATAAAATGTTTGAGATCCAATAGAGGTGGAGAGTTTACATCTGACTTATTTAATACCTACTATTAAGAACATGGAATATACCGACACACATCAGCTCCTAGGACTCCACAATAGAATGGGATAGTAGAGTGAATAAATAGAACTATATTAGATGCTAAAAGGAATATGTTGCTAGAAGGAAATGTGTCACATGTTCAATGGAGAGAAGCATTTGGCACTTTTATGTACACCTTGAATAGAATATAGATCAAAGAAGGTACAAGTAAGACTCCTTATAAATTATGGTTTGATCATACACCTAGTGTATAATATTTCAGAATATTTGGAAGTAAATGTTATATCAAAAGAAATGATGAGATAGGGAAGTTTGATGCTAGAAGTGATGAAGGAATTTTTCTTGGTTATTCTACTAAGAGTAAAGCATATAAATTTTTCAATCTGAGATTGAGGAAGTTGATTGAAAGTGGCAATGTGAGGATAGATGAATTGTTTAAGATTCAGGAAAGAATGTATGACTATGGTTAGATTACAAAGATGAAAGAGGTCATTGCTGAACCTAAAGAAACTTTGATAATTGAAAATGAAATTGGAGATGACTTGAATGAAGTTACTGAGACTCCAAAGACTCTGAGGTATGTTAAGAAGAACCATCCTGAAGATCAAATTATTGGTGATGCAAATAAAGGTACAATGACTAGAGATAGAGTTAGAGATTAAATTTGTTTAAGTTCTCAAGTTGAGGTGAAGACTACTGATGAAGCATGTAGAGATGAATCTTGGACTAAAGATATGGAAGAATAACTTGAAAAGATAATGAAAAAAAATACTTGGGAATTGATTCCTGATGCAGAGGGTTTAAGACTCTAGTGATTTCTTTCCTCAATATGCTTCTTTCTCTCTCCTAACCATCCAATAGTTACTTCCTTTTGAATTCTTCTCCAATTAGGATCTCCAAGACCCTCCCTACTAGATTCTCCTCCAAGTTATAGTTGATCTATTTGAATAATTCAAAGTTTCTAGGCTTAACTAGTCCAAGTTCATTAATTACCTAGACTTCCTCCCTAGATTTCCTCCTAGAATCCCAAACCCTTAGCTTAGGATCTTCCCATACATCCCATAGATTATTGTCTATGTACTTGGTCCATTAAAATTCATTATTAACTGTTACCCACACTTCAAGACACTTTACCAATCCAATTGGTGTCAAATTCACTAGGAGGCCTAATTGTCCTCTTTCCTAGTAGGTCAAAATTCACTGTTTTTGGGCTAGTACTCAAAAAAATCCCAAACAACCCCATAGAAGACCTTGAAAATATTCAATCTATCTATCAACCCTATCAGAATCCAAAACCCTAACCTCTGGATACATGCACAACCCTAGTATTGACCAGGCCCTAGTTTTTAGCCTATTATTTAGGCCTCTGGACCAGTCAGCACAAACAATTATCAAATTGACCTTCAACATTTGTTTCACCATCCACCACCTTTTGAATCTTCAAGAATACTATTTTGGGATTCTACAAATGCCACTAATTCCTTTCCCCAAGATCATGGGTGCTCGTGCCAATTCCTTCTTATCCCTGTCCTGGCTCACCTATTCCTAACAGTCAACCATAAGGCTTCAAAATTGGTCTAGGAAATCCATTACAACAAAAAAAAATTAAAAAAAATCCCTATTTGCAGACTCTAACCCAACTTCCCCCATGGTTTCAGTCAATTCCACTGGTGGGTTCTTAGGTTAGAGCCATTTCTAACTCTGCAACACTGGAAATGTCACTTGTAGACCAGTGACCTTAATAATTACACAACTTTACACTAAAATAACTTCAAAGAAAAATAAGATATGGAAATAAAATATATTTTGAAACTCTACACCCCCATGGGGTCCGATCTCCTTTTCCAATCCGTACAGGATCATACATAATGCAGAAAACTTTGTATTTCACAAGAATACAGTCAAAACCATCCGTACAGGGGTTCACAAAATCAATGTTGCAATCCAAAATTTCATTCACCTATCCAAATAATTGAATCCATGATCATATACCAAGCATGGGTAGTTACAACTTCTCTAACTTCATTTTTCCAAATTCTTGCAAAAGTTGCTCGAGCAACTTTTCAAAGTTGCTAGCAACTTTTTGCATTTTGAGCTAGTTGAATCTTTTTGTCAACTTGATGGGTGATTTCGACTTCCTTGACCCTAGTTAGGATAGATAGGGTCCTAAAAAACACATTAAACCCACATTACATCAACATAGCAATTTTTTCCTATTATAGGCAAAAATGACCGTAAATCACCTAATGAGCACTATTTTCTCTTACAAACATGAAGTTGAACAAAATTGCATCTACCCTATTGGATCTTATTCCAATCCACAAAAAAAAACCTAATCCAACCCTACACACATCCACTCATCTAAATGGGAGGTAATCTACACCATACTCCCTTGGGACAAATAACTCAATTCCCTTGAGTTAGGAGGTCTTCAATGGTGACCCCATGTTTCAGAATGTCTAGCTTCATCATCCAAGTGGCTTTAGCTTCAGGTAGTCCCTGCCACTTGATGAGGTGCTCCTTGTAGTTACCCTTCCTTTTCTTCTTATTCACTTTAGAATCAAGTACACTTTCCAATTTTAGTGGTATTAGGGTAGGCAAGTCTTTCACCCAATCATCATCCCCTAAATCTGCAAGAGTGAGCTGACCTGTGTCTATAGATGGTCCCTTGTAGGGATACAGGTCACAAACATTGAAAATGGGTGAAATCCCCAAATTAGGAAGCAACTCCACCTCATAGGCATTCTTTCCATATTTATACAAAATCTTCAATGGGCCTATCTTCTTCATGAGTAGCTTAGTTGGCTTACGCTTGGGTAGCCTTTCTGTCCTAAGGTAGGAAAGTACTAGATCCCCATCTTTGAACTAAAAATCCCTTCTTGTCTGATCAACTTTGGAATTACACTTCTCCACTTGCTTTTGTAAAGTCTTGTTGACTTGATCATGAATCTCCTTCATCTATTCTGCAAATGACTCCCCTTGTGCACTCCTTTTGTCCTTCAAACTGAGATCCCTCAACTCTAATATCCCTCTAGGATTGACCCCATATACTATACCAAAGGGGCTTTTACCAGTACTATTAATGGAGTCATTATAGGCAAATTTTGTCTTCCCTATGATGTGATCCCATGACTGTCCATGTTGCTTAGTTGAGCATCATAGCAAGTTTCCAAGTGACCTATTGACTACCTATGTTTTCCCATCTAACTGTGGGTGGTAGGTTAAGGAGAAAGACAAGTTTTTACCCAACATTTTCAAAATGGTCCTCCAAAAGTGACCCACAAACTTACTATCTCTGTCACTTACTATATTCAGTGGCAATCCAAGGATCCTTACAATGTCTCTAAAGAATAGCCCTGTAATTTGTGAAGCATCATTGGTTTTCTTACATGGGATGAAGTGAGCCATTTTTCTAAAATGGTCCACCACCACAAATACACTTTCATCACCCCTTGTTGTCTTTGGTAACCCCAACACAAATTCCATACTTAGGCACTCCCAAGGCCTTTGGGGTATGATAAGGGTTGGTACAACCCACTGTTACTGCTTTGTTCTTTTTCCTTGTGACAAATCTAATATTTTTCTACAAATCTCCTAACATATGAGTGTAACTTAGGCCAATAGTAATGCCTATTCACCTACTCCAATGTTTTATCCACTCCAAAGTGGCCTCCCAAGCTTCCTTGGTATTTCTCCTTCACAATGTTCTCCCTCATTGAGCACTGAGGTATACACGTAAGATGCCCTTTAAACAATATACCTTCCTGTAACATAAACTCATTGAAATCCACTATAAATCCCTGTTGGAACTTCACACATGCCTCATAGGCATCTCTGAAATCTTTGTCCTCCTTGTAGATGTCCTTCAAATCATCCATCCCTACACTTTACATTTGTATCTCTTGTATTGTGAGTACTCTTCTCCTAAGATCATATTCAACCTTTTTGCTAACACCTTTCTTATGCTTTATGACAAATGTATAAGCTTGCAATTATTATACCCACTTCAAGTGACTTTGATTCAGTTTTTATTGCCCATTCAAGAAACTTAGAGCATGGTTATCAGTGTAGACCAAAAATTCCCTAGGTAAGATATAGTGTCTCCATTTTTTCAGGGCTTGTACCATAGCATACAACTCCAAATCAGATGTGGATTAATTTTGTTTGGCCTCATTTAATTTCTCTAAAAAGAATGCCATAGGGTGTCCCTCTTGGCTTAAAACTGCTCCAATGGCTAGCTTGCTAGCATCACATTCTACTACAAATAGCTTATTGAAATTGGGAAACCTAAGTGTAGGTAACTCTGCTATCCTCTTTTTCAACATCTCTAACCCTTGGTCTGCTGCTATTGTCCACTTAAACTGAAATTTGATTCCCCCTTTGATGGTGTTGAGAATAGGGGCACATACATGACTGAAATTTCTTACAAATTTTGTATGATAGGAGGTCAATCCATGAAAAATCCTAACATCCCCTATGGACCTAGGTGTAGGCCATTCCAATATTGACTTAACCTTATCAGGGTCCATCTTCATACATCCATTAGCAACCACAAAACCAAGATAAACTAGTTCAATTTTCAAAAACTCACACTTGTCTTGATTGATCATCAATTTTTCTTGATGTAGCCTCCTCAAGACCATCTCCAAATGCTTCATGTTCTCCTCCTTAGACCTTCTAAATATAAAAATGTCATCAAGATATACTATTACAAACTTACCAATAAAATCTGCTAGCACTTCATTCATGAGCCTCATGAATCTGCTAGGTGCATCAGTTAGGCCAAAGGGCATAACTAGCGACTCATACAACCCTTCATTAGTCTTGAAGGTTGTTTTCCACTCATCTCCAGGCCTAACCCTGATTTGGTGATATCCTGACTTCAAATCCACCTTTGAAAAATAACATGAAACTCCCAAATTGTCCATCAAATCCTCAATCTGGGGCATTAGGAATCTATATCTGATTGTAATCTTGTTTATAGCCCTATATTCCATACACATCTTCCATTTTCCATCCTTTTTAGGTGCAATAACATTAGGCACATCATAGGGGATCAAACTCTTCCTTGTCAATCCCTTTTTTTAACAAATCTTGAATCTATTTTTCTATCTTTGCATTTTGACTTGGTGTCATCTTATAAGCTGCTTTGTTTGGAAAATTTTCTCCAGGAATGAGGTCTATTTGACAACTCACATCCCTCATGGGTGTTAGGGAACTTGACAAACCATTATCCACTATGTCATGGTATCTTTCCAACAATGCTTGTATCTTTGGTGGCATGTTGACTTTCTCTTTGGTCTCCTCCTTTGGCTTCACTATCACTGCACAACAAAATACTTTCTAATTCTTCATAGCTTTTAAAAACTCCTTCCTACTCAAGAGCATCACACTGGTTCCCACATGCTTCTCTTCATTAGGTTCATGCAATGGATCCATTTGAAACATCTTCTCTAGCTTAGTGATAACATAGTTGTTCTTTTCTCCATCATGGATAGCCTTCACATCATATTTCCAAGGATGCCCTAGAAGAAGATGACATGCATGCATGGGCAATATGTCACATAAGACCTTGTCATTATATTCACCTATTTCAAACTCCACCAAGGTTTGTTTATATACCACTATTTTTTAACCCTTGTTCAACCATTAAACTTTATAGGCTGTGGTATGAGGTATCCTTCTTAATTTTAGTTTGTCCACCATCTCTGTGGATACTATATTCTTAGTGGATCTAGAGTCCACTATCACTTTGCAAATCTTCCCATGAGACCTACAAGTTGTCTTAAATAAATTCTTTCTTTGAGGTGTCTCTATAGTGTTAGGTACCTTCAACAAAGCTCTTCTTAGCATTAGATTCTCTCCATCCATTACTCGCCCTACCTTGGAAATGGGAGAAGTGACACTTTGTGTGTCATCTTCTTAAACCAACTAATTCCTCCTATCTCCCATAGAAGATGAGGTAGCCTTTTCAGGACACCTATCCATTGTGTGACCCACTTGATTGCAGTTATAACATCTACCAGTAAAAATTGAATTGGATCTTCCTTGGGGTTGAAATCTTCCTCTTTGTGATCCTCTTCCTCTGTATCCCCCTCTTTGGAATGATCCTCTAAACTAATTACCTCCACTGTTATCCATAGACTGACTATCTTCTTGTCTATTAGGGATCTATCCTCTGCCAAAGTTACTCCTGCCTCTAAAACCTCTATTATTGTTACCACCTCTTCCTCTTTGATGGAAGTCATTCCTTCTTCTAGCCTTATCCTCTACTCTCGAGGCTAACAAAAAAAACTTGTGCATACTATCAGGAGCCATCATGCTAATTTCATCTTATATCCCTTGTCTCAACCCATTGAGATACCTTTCCACCTTATCCATTTCTTCTTCTTGTCTACTATCCCTTAGGCTCAGTTTGTGAACATCCTCAGTATAAGCCCTTAAATTCATCTCCTTTTTTCTTAAGTTCTGCAACTTTTGGTACATTTGGATTTCATAATTAGTAGGCAAGAATTGTGCCCTCAATCTGATTTTCATCCTCTCCCAAGAAACTATTTTCTTCTTTCGACTGGTTACCCTATCATCCTGCATCATGTTCCACTAGACCAATGCAAATACTTTGAGTCTATCCTTGGCATAGCTGACCCTCTTCTCTTATGATACCTCCTTGTAATCAAACTGGTTTCCAATGGCCTCTAGCCAATCCAACAACTCTTCTCCATTCAGGCTACCACAGTAATATGGTATGTGTTCCATACTATCCTTTTTAAGGGACTTAAAGGCATCCAAGAATACCTTTTTTTCTTTATCCATATCAGGTTCTTAACCTTTGTTAGATGACTCATCTATCTGACTTTCAACATCCTCATCACTCTCATCTGCCCATTCAGTGATCTTATTTTTACTCTTTGTCTCAGACACACTAGTCTTCTCCAAGAGGCCCTGAACCAATTCCACAATGGAATCCCTACTCATTTTCTTAGGAGGCATGTTGTCAACCTCTTGACTCTCCTCTCCTTCATACATACACAAACTTCAAGAAATTTTGGCTCTGATACCACTCTGATGCAGAGGGTTTAAGGTTCTAGTGAATTATTTCCTCAATATGCTTCTTTCTCTCTCCTAACCATCCAATGGTTACTTCCTTTTGAATTACTCTCCAATTAGGATCTCCAAAACCCTCCCTACCAAATTCTCCTCCAAGCTATAGTTGATCTATTTGAAGAATTCAAAGTTTTGAGGCTTAACTAGTCCAACTAGTTCATCAATTACCTAGATTTCCTTGCTAGATTTCCTCCTAGAATCCCAAACCCCTAGCTTAGGATATTCCCATACATCCCATATATTCTTTTCTATGTCCTTGGTCCATTAAAATTCATTTTGAACCCTTACCCACACTTCAAGATACTTTACCAATCCAATTGGTGTCAAATTCACTAGGAGGCCTAATTGCCCTATTTCCTAGTAGGTCAAAATTCACATTTTTTGGGATAGTACTCCCAAAAATCCCAAAAACCCCCATAGAAGACCTTGAAAATATTCAAGGTATCTATCAACCCTATCAGAATCCAAAACCCTGAGCTCTGGATCCACCCACAACCCTAGTATTCATCAAGCCCTTGTTTTTAGCCTATTATTTAGGCCTCTGGACTAGTCAGCACAAACAATTATCGAATTGACATTCAAAATTTGTTTCACCATCCACCACCTTTTGAATCTTCAATAATATTGTTTATGGCTTCTGCAAATGCCACTGTGTCCTTTCCCAAAGATAATGGGTGCTCGTGCCAATTCCTTCTTATCCCTATCCTAGCTCACCTGTTGCTAACAGTTAGCCATAGGGCTTCAAACTTGGTATAGGAAATACAGTGCAACAACCAAAAAGAAAAAAAAAATCCCTATTTATAGACTCTAACCCTACTTCCCCCATGGTTTCAGTCAATTCCACCAGTGGGTTCTTAGGTTAGAGCCATTTCTAACTCTGCAACACTGGACATGTCACTTGCAGACCAGTGACCTTAATAATTACACAACTTTACACTAAAATAACTTCAAAGAAAAATAATATATGGAAATGAAATATATTTTGAAACTCTACACCCCCATGGGGTCTTATCTCCTTTTCCAATCTGTACAGGACTGTACAAAATGTAGAAAACTCTGTATTTCACACGAATACAGTCAAAACCATCCATACAGGGGTTCAGAAAATCAATGTTACAATCCAAAATTTCATTCATCTATCCAAATCATCAAATCCATGCTCATATACCGAGCATGGGTAGTTACAACTTCTCTAGCTTCATTTTTCCAAATTCTTTCAAAAGTTGCTCTAGCAACTTTTTGCATTTTGAGCTAGTTGGCTCTTTTTGTCAACTCGATGGGTGAGTTTGACTTCCTTGACCCTAGTTAGGATACTTAGGGTCCTAAAACACACATTAAGCTCACATTAAATCAACATAGCAACTTTTTCCTATTTGAGGCCAAAATGACCCTAAATCACCTAATGAGCACTATTGGCTCTTACAAACATGAAGTTGAACAAAGTTGTATCTAACCTATTGGATATTATTCCAATCTAAAAAAAAAACCTAATCCAACCCTAACACACATCCAATCATCAAAATGGGAGGTGCTCTGCACCAGTTCCAAGGCCTAAGAACAAAAATGTGATGGGTACAAAATGGGTTTTTAGAAATAAGATGGATGAGGAAGGAACAGTGGTAATAAACATGGCTAGAATGGTATGTAAATGATACTCACAACAAGACAACATAGACTATGAAGAAACATTTGCTCATGTTGCTAGATTGGAAGCTATGCAATTATTTATTGCTTATGTTGTACACAAAGACTTTAGAGTATATCAGATGGATGTGAAATCAACATTCTTGAATGGTGATCTAGAAGAAGAAGTTTACATTGAGAAACGTGATGGTTTTCTTTTGACAGAGGATGGAGACAAGGTTTTTAAGTTGAAGAAAGAACTATATGGATTGAAACAAGAACCTAGAGCATGGTATGCAAGACTCGACAAGTATTTAATTCTTCTTGGTTTCAGAAAAGGTAATCTAGATAGTAATTTATATTTAAGAACTGATGAAGATGAAATCTTAATCATAGAAGTTCTTGTTGATGATATCATTTTTGAAGGCAATCTAAGATGAGTAAGAAGTTCTCTAAAGAAATGGAAAATTAATTAGAGTAAGAATGACATTTTTAAATCTCTGACCAATTATCTTAAGGAAATGTTGACGAAGTTTGGGATGGAAGATTGTAAACCTGTTGGAGCAGCTATGGTGACCGGACATAAACTGACTAGTAATGATGAGATTCAAAGTGTATTTCAGAAAAAGTATAGATCTATGATTGGTAGTCACCAATATCTAACTTACACTAGACCAGATATTACTAATGCATTTGGTATTGTGGAAAGGTATCAAGAAGATCCCAAAGAGACACATCTTGCTACTATGAAAAGAATTTTTAGATATTTGAAAGGAAAAATAGAATAGAGATTATGGTATGAAAAATCATATGCTTTTAGTTTATAGGCTTATAGTGATGCTAATTGGGCAGGTAATGTGGATGATAGAAAGAATACTAGTGGTGGTGCATTTTTTCTTGGGAAAAGGTTGGTTTCTTAGTTGAGAAAGAAGCATAATTGTATTGTTCAATCTACTACTAAATCAGAGTATGTTGCTACTGCAATAAATTGCATATAAGTTGTTTGGATGAAACAAATGTTGAAGGACATTGGAATATTTTTTGAAGAACCAGTGGTTATCCATTGTGATAACACCAGCATAGTGAATACGTCAAAGAGTCCTATAATGCATTCAAAGACTAAAAAAATTTCTATTAAGTATCATTTCTTGAGGGAGAAGGTAGCAAAGAAAGAAATTAAACTGGAATATATTAGCACAAAGGAATAATTAGAAAATATATTTACAAAACCTTTGTCAAAATATGCTTTTGAGTATCTCAGAAGCATGCTTGGGGTCAAATCCCCTCGTGATAATTAATTGATGCATATATGCATCATTCTAGTGGCTTTCAAAGCGATATCATTTTTTGGACTTGATGTATGCATCTACTCCTCACGGGGAGTGATCGAAGGACCACTAGAGAACATTTGGGTGATCTTGCACCTGGTTGTTGGACATGAAGTTTTAAAAAAGCTACAGAAGATTATAGATGAGTTATGGCACCATTTTCCATTACTGCCAAAGGGGAAAGGAATCTATGTGAAAATCCTTACTGTTTTGGGGACATTTGTGCTGAGAATATTGAGAAGATTTTATTGAGAGGAGAAAGTATTTTTTAGTTGATTTTGGATTGATGGATATTCCCATATATTTCCATCAATGCCATAGGGGGATATTTTTGGATGATATCAATTTTGGGTATTGATCATGTGGTTGATATTCATGTTTTGTCACTGATGTCACCATATGCATCTGTAGAGAGGACAGACTAGTTACTTGACTGGCATAAGTGTACGGACACTGTACGGATGTTTCACAACAATAGAAGTTGGTTATATGAAGAAGGATGTGTTTTGACCTTATTCCTAAGGTTGATTGGATTTATGTTACATATTGTGGCTGTTATAGTTGTTTTGGTGAAGATTGGTTTCTATACTATAATTGTGATGCTTGACAGAGTAGGTCTCTATGTTTTGGGTATATCTTACTAGCAAAGATATTTCAGATGAAGAAAGCTTACTAGAGGACTAAAGATGTATTGTGGAATATTGGGTTGTGTTCGATTGGCGTGAGCATTCTGGTGACGTCAGGTGTGGCGTGTATTCATGAGGAGACCTATTTAGTGTCCAACTTTAGACATGTAGCATGTAATATGAATTTTGAGCATGGATTGCAAATCTAGAATATAATTGATGGATTTTAAATGATGTTTACTTGTTATAGGTACCATGTGTATCTTAGGAAGGGGTTATATAATTATTTTTATATTAGGAAATCATAATTAGCCAACCTAAATAATTATTTGTGTATTAAGAAATCTTAATTGGCCGAACAAATGAATTATTGTAAAAGGGTATTATATGAGTGATATTTTATTTTGGAAAGAGGTGGTAGTGGAAGAGAAGTGAAAGTTGTGAGGCTTGTTTGTTGCTTGATGTAGAGCATAGTTTTGTGATAAGAATATGTCATTGGAACTGACCAAGCAAAGATAATTGCTATTAGATAGTTCACTGGATTGTATATGTCCTATATACACTTGTTCAGATTAGGAATCCTTGAGGGTGGATTTAACCTTCTTTGGGTAGTGTGCCTGGGAAGTGAGCCTACTACTTTTCTTGACTCCTAATAGGGTTTGTCTCCTAACAGGGACTGTGTACTGTAATGTTGTATTGAGCTCCTAGCAGGGCTAAATCTTATAACAAGGATACTATACTCTCAGTACATTATTTGTGGGTGCTAATTCCCACCGGGGTTTTACGTTTAACAGGGTTTCCTCGACAACAAGTATTGTGTTATTGTATTGTCATTTATTGTGTTATCATTTGAATTGCAGTTTTGGTTTATAAAGTTTAAAGTTTGATAATCTACATCACAAATGATTTACCCCCCCTCTCAGTTGTCTTGTGGACTGTTATTCCTAACAAGTATGTACAGGTGACTATGTGTCTCATAGATCAGTTGTGAACAAAGGTGAGTACCACAATAATATGCACTTGATCTGAGTTGGGATTTGCATTCATGACAGTGTTAGATTAAGACTATGATATTATAGGTGTGAAAGCATTGTTCATAATCTGCAAGTGATTTAGGTGTCAAATTGTATGCTATATAATGATATGATAATATTTTATTCATCTATTTGTGACAGCATGCTCAGAAGGTTCACATTAAATTTGGTGTTGTAGGTTGATTGTCTCTAAAAGAAACATTGTAATCTTCAAAATGATATCACCATATTAGTTGTCTTTATGTTCATCATTATTAGGTAAGTGAATCTCCTGAGCTTTGTACAGAAATAGAAAAATTGATACTTTGTGTAAACACTGATAAGATCTTGCACTCATTTATTATGATATAATTCATGTTTACCAAAGTCATTTGTTGTTTCCTAATTTCAATTATAAAAATCTTGACCATTCTATTAAAAAAAAAATATGCCTCTGTAAAATTGAAGTTGAATTTGTTTTTACACTTGAGCGAAAGGAAGGGAAGAAGGCAGCGATAGGAGATACAAAAGGAAGAGAGATGAGATTTGTATGTAGCTACAGTTAGAAAAAGGTGATTTCGTGACAACAAGGGTCTATGTGTTAACTGGTTCCGATTACTATCTTAACAAATCATCATCATCTAACAATGAATAGTCTTCATACTTTATCTCATTAAATCAGGTTTATAATCATAACATGTTATTTAGGTAAACTGGTTATACATAATCTTTGGAAATCATTTTTTTTTATTTTTTTTATTGGTAATCAGTAATGATTCAAAAGGAGAAGCTATGTTGTAGATGAGGGGTGTTATGAGACACGAAGAACAATGTTAGAAAAGCCACATGTTGGTAGTTTCATTAAATGTGTTTCCGTTACAAGTATATCATTGATGCATAGAGATGTGTATGTCCTGGAAGGAAAGGTGAATGTAAAGAGTTAGTTAAAAACTAACTGCTACTAACTATTTTATATAATAGTCTTTGGGATACGATAAATAATTAATAAGTGTTGGTTTATATTTTGTGGGTGAAGCAGATTTAAAGAGCATATATTTGAAATGGGATAATGGAGAGATAAGATTGTACATACTGATTGAGAAATAAGATAGAAAAAGTACCAAATAGAACAAGGTTGATTTTTCTTCTGATGTTGTGAGAATAATTGTCAATTGTACATCATATTTTGTTGTTTCAGGTCATATACATAATGATCAGAGAAAGTGCCCAGAATTCAAGAGATAGAATATGTTACTTCTTGTAGATGTGCGACCAAATCAAAGATAGTATGCCTTGATGTATTTTGGTGAGTTTAAAAGCAAGGGTTTGTATGACTACTTTGTAGTTATCAAGTAGAGTATTGATGTTGTTCTAATTTTACCAATGGGAATATGTTTTTTTAATCGTACTTTCTAACTAGATAATGGTTTGATGTCTCTTTATAATAGTGAATGGTGCATATGTGTATAATGAAATCCAAAAAATAATTGGTATCAATAGTGAATTGATGCAATCAAGTATTACATATTTTGATATTCCTTGAGGTGGTTGCAGAGGTAATCTTGGAGACAATAGAACAATGAGTATTCAAGTTCCTATAAAATGATAGCTTGATAAGAGTTTGAATGACTGTCTGTCCAAATCTTGCAAATACATATGTACAATATAATATTGATATCATACTTCTCATTTTGATTGAAAGTTTGATCATACCTATTGAGATTGAATATTTTTTTTCTGTCGTTGGCATATTTATCATTGAACGATTTAGAAGTGTATGTGATGAAGACATGATTGGAAGATTGAAAAGTTTACATGTAAAATTCTATTCTTTTATTTAATTATGCATGTGACTGTGAATTGAGTACAACATAACACGATTAAGAATGACAGAGATCTATCACACGCTTCTAATGTGTTTGTAGAACTGTCATGATAAATTTTTTGGTTGTAGAATTGGTTGAGAGGGAAGATCATTTACTTAATGATTGCAAGTATTAATATCATATGTGTAGATAAAGTGTTGGCATGTTTGTCATTGTTGTTGTAGGAAGGAAGAAGAGTGACTACATTGAGTATGTTTTTGTACAAGGGATGATTGGCATTATCTTGATTATCTTTCTTGAATGAAGACTACAATGAAGACTACAGGGGAAGTAATATTAAAGATAGAAAAATGGCTGGTTTGTGTAAAGAGTTGTGTGACAGAGACAAGATATCGATGGTCTTGATTTGATTCATATTCAATGTATTGTAATAGAGTGTCCCTCTAATTTAAATTTCTTTGTATTTGAATTGAAGTGGGTTCTTTAAATGGATTGGTGTTCCTTGAGGAGGTGCTTCTAAATGTGTATAATGGATTGGCTTTCCTTGGAGTGGGTGATCTTAAAAGTGTATAAGGGATTGGTATTCCTTTAAGTGAGTGCTCCTAAAGTGTAGCAGGGGTTGGTGCTTCCTAGAGTGGGTTCTCTAAACATTTTCCAATAAGACTCAATATAAAGACAATTAGAGAGTGGTATTTTGCCCTTAGGTGTTTTCCACTATAAATCAATGTGTCATGTATCTTTTTGGATTGTATTTCTTATTCATTATCTTATCTTATTATTGTTTCTCACATCTTTTAGTCTAGTTTTTTGAAAAGTTTTCCTAGTTCAAAATTGTACCACTAATTCACCCCCCTTCTCAGTGACTTCAGTATTCCAACAATTGGTATCAGAGAATGGTTCCCTTTTCAAAAGTTTAATCAACTTGGGTTGATCTTGGTAGAAGGAATACTATGGGTAAGAAGTGTAGGAAAAAGAATATGAAGGATTTTCCTAAAAGGGAATCTAATTTGCATATTGCTGAAGATTTTTCTAACAATCTAGATTCTAAAGATTATATTGAAAATGTGTTTTATGCTCTTACTGATCAGGAAATAGAAGATGAGGAAGGAGTGATCATCCTAGAAGAAGAAATACTTTCAGGCCTTTATGTTATCAAGATTATTAGAAAAGAAAAGTAGGATCTCAAGGTATGTTTACAAGACAACATCAATGTAAATAAAGTTGTAATACAAAATGGTGATGAAGATAAAAAGGTTATCAAATTTTTGAAAGTTCAAATGGATGATAGAAAAAGCAATGAAGAAGAATCAGAAGCTAAGTTAAAAGGCAAGGATGAATTGTGTAAAAACTAGAAAATGAAATTACTTCTTTGAGAAAAAAAAATAGACAATGATTCCTTGTTAAAAGATAAAACTCTTAAGGACAACATGTCATGCCCCGCAAGGGAACCGGGGAAGAGAACAAAGATTCTCTTTGTAAAAGAAAACCTAAGTAAAAAAAATTCAAAAAAAAATTTTAAATTTTTAAAAGAATTATGTGAACAAAACTTTAAACTTAGATTCTTCCCAAAGTTCCCTTCTAACTTAATGCACCATTCATTTAAGTCCATCTAGTGTGCTAACAATTGGATGTACTTTTTAAGCAAACTACATTATATCATTTTAAGATTCTGTATTAAGAAATACCTAAGTACTTTCATTTCAATTTTCCATTTAAAAACCATCTAGATTCCTAAGTATTCTTTATGAACAATATAACCTTTAAATCAAATGGAATCATCTAAATCATTTGATACATTG
>MU227219.1:801379-826675 GCA_018584345.1 Thuja plicata
AGTTTCAAATCCTTTGGTTAGATCCATAAAACATATAAAAATAGATGGTTTTCTCATAAACATATAAATGATAACCATAAATGAGCATATCAATCATATCATCATCCACAAAATATAAATGTAAATGCATAGTTCTAACCATAATAATAAAATGTCCAAGTCAAAATTCCAAGTATCACCATAGGAGAGGGTATTACACAACATGATTATAAATCTAAAAACTAAAATTTAAGAGCAGAAGATAGTTTAATATATAGTAAGGTCTAATCTTAGGTTAAAAGGATTGAATGTTTAAGGCTTGAAGGGGAAGTAGTTGCATTGAGGAAATAGCTTGAAAGTGTGAAAGTTATATCAGAGGAAAATAAAAGGTTTGATCATAGTACTAATTTATTTAGTGAGATGTTGGATAGGAAAAATCATTCTCTATTGGTTTTGGATACAAGGTTGGAAAAAGCTCTTCAAAAGCATCAAAATACGATATAATGTTTGCTACTGCAGATGGAAAGAAATTTAATATCAATAAAACACCAAGGAAGAAGGTTAATTTGAAGTATCATGATACTGCACCTAAGAATGAAATAAAAATGGGATCAGGTGATACAAAAGACAATTCAAAGGCATTCATGGAGAAAGAAGAAGTTCTTTCAGACCTTAACTTCCCTAGTATGATCAATCAATCAGGTACAATCATTCTTTTAAAGGATATTTCTATGTTTATAATGGATTTGGACATATGAAAATTGATTGCATGAGGAGTTCAAATAAGAAACATTTTAATTTTCCTAGTAAAATGGTTTTCTACAATTGTAACAATTTTGGTCATCTAAGAAGAGATTGTAAAATGAATTATGTAAGGAATAAAGTTGGAAATGCCAGTAGAAAATTTTGTGTTCCTCTGAGAAGTCACAAGATCATTTGTTTCATATGTAATAACATTGGACATAAAGTATAGCTATGCATAAATAATAGAAAGAAAGGTACACTGAACAAGCAAATGAAAAAGACTAGAATGGTTTGGAGAAGAAATCATATTCAAGAGGGTGAACATATGAAAATGCACTGTGCACTCCATGCACATTTGTGTTCATCTAGATACTAAAAAATAGAAAAGACTCTGGGGGAGTTTATCATGGTAACATCATTTATCCCTCTAAAGAAAATAATAAGGTATGATAACATTAATCTGATGTTAGTCTTAAGAAAAATCTATGTGATTGTTAAAATTTCATTTTATTTTATAGACTATTATAATCTCCATATGAGTTTCATGGTCATTGGATTGTTTGAAGATATAAATATGCTATCAAGTACAAGAGAAATGAATAGTAACATGAAAGATAGAAGTTTAAGAGCAATCTTCTCCCATGTGAAGCTATATTTTCTATCTTTCTGTTACTTGTATTCTTCAAAAAAATCTCTTACAAAAAATTCAAGTTTTAAAGAACAGTGATAAGGATGATGTCTTTGATGGATCAATGACTCATTATATATTTAGTATCACTATAATAGTCTATGTAAATGAAAGATTTACATGAATATATTTCTTTATTTATAATATGGGAAGTCATAATAAATGTTCTATATTTGGTAATGGAATCTAGATATGATCTTTTGTAAGTACATGACGGTATTGTTGATCTCTAAGTTTTGTTGATCATTAGTGTCCCAAACTTAGTCATTTATCTAGGTAGGTTAGTCAGCCATCACTGTGACCGAGCTATCTAGTATAGGCTGGCCAGTAGTTATTGCCAAGAAGATAGTAGTTGCCAAGTTACATAGAAGCCAAGTGAAGTTGATCAGTTCATGCCGAGCGCCAAAGTCTTCATATGCCGAGCAAGATAGTTTTGTCATACATGTTAGGAATGGCACAAACTTGAAGGTAAACTATTTTGAGCTGACTTTTTTGGGTATTTAATGTTTTCAACGATGTTAATTATGCATTAAATCATTTGACCCAATATGTGGCATAGAGCCAATCAGAAAATTGGAATGACCAAGCGGCATAAGTTTTTGATCTTGATCGTTGATCTAGATCTCATTGCAAGATCTGTAAGGTATATAAGATTGATTCTTACCCTAATTTTGAAGATAGAGAGAAGGGGTGTGTGCATACAAGAGATATACGAAAGGTTATTTTGAGTTAAGAAGTATAGATCTAGCAGAGAAAAAAGAAGTGAGAAGCACAGTAAAGTTATATCAGATTATTAGATTAGATAAGGTATTGGGAATAGGAGATCCGTCATCAAAATCTGAGTGCATATAGAAGGATTAGCTCTTGAGACATTCTAATAAGTGAATCAGGTGAAATCTCTTAACAGAATGGTTCTAACAGACCTTTGTAAATCTCTTAGCCGAGTGCTTACTTTATTGTAAGTTTAAATCTTTTTACAAGGTAGATTGTAATGATCTGTAGCTCTTAACCGAGTAGACCTTTAATCACGTAGAATACAAATTGATATAAAACTTTGTAGCCCTAACAGGCACACTTTATTGCTGCAGTAGTGAAGATTTTTGTGGGTGTCATCCCCACCCCGTTTTACCTTATTGGGTTTCTTGGTTACCAAATTTTGTGTCTTGAGTTACCTATTTTATGTTATGGATTCTACTAGTTGATAGATCAATTACATTTATGGTATGGTTGTGGATCAATTTGTTTTAAGTGTTAAAAGTTATAAGATTTGATTCAACCCTCCCCCCCTCTTAGTATCTTGCTTTCCCAAATTGTATTTCCAACAATTGGTATCAGAGCTCAGTTCTCCAACAAAAAGGTTTTAATCAGCTTGATAATTTAGATCTTGAGGTGGAGGTTTACAGATTGGGTAAAGTCATTGAGAATCAAAAGATTGATATTCAACTAGCATTACATCAGCTTGAGACAACAAGACAAGAATTGAAGAAGTCCCTGCTAACAAGGAAATATTTGGTCAAACAAATGAATGACACTCATTATCAGGAAGAAGACACTGCAAATCTATTTCAGAATGGAAATTCTACTGAGAGTGATGTAGCAATTTTAGATCTACTAGAAAGGAAAAATACATTGTTTGAAGAAGTCAGAAACCTGAAAAGAGAGAAAGAAATAAAAACAGTAAGACTATGTGAAGTAGTAGAACAAAAGAAGCAATCTGAATATGACAAAGCTATGGTTGAAGAAGACAAAAGAGTGATGACTATCAGACTTGATGAAAGGACACATGATGTACAAATGATGACAAACAATCAGGTTGACATGGCGAATCAACTACTACTTGAAAATCAGGAGATCAATAGGAAAGACATGGAAATTGTGAATCTAAGATCTGAGAACATTCAATTGAAAGATGAATTGAGATCTGAGAAAGAACTTAATGAGAGATTGAATACATCAAATGAAGCTTTGAATTATTTTGAAAATCTGATGGAAGCATCAAGAAGATCTAAGGAATCTTCTGGATTAGGTCATACCGAACAATAGACATCTTCTAAGAAAGGAGAATCATCTAAGATTGGTGAAAGGAGGAATGCAAAGATAGAGAACAATAAGCCTATATGCTACCACTGTGAAAAACTAGGACACAGAGAAAATATATGCCAAAGCATGATTGGTAAGTCCAATCCTAAAACTAAGTTCAATTGTTATTTCTTTAACTATAAGAAGTATGGACATTAGGCACATGAATGTTGGGAAAAGGTAATCAATGCATCTCCCACACCTGGATTCAATGGGTATTGTTACAACTATCATAAATTTGGACATAGAGCACAAGACTACAGATCTAATGCTAAAAAACAATGGACATCAAAGATACAAGCAAAAGCACCTAGGAAAGGCAACACTTATAATTGGTATTACAACACATGGCATAGTTGTCATGACTGTGGTGAGTATGGACATGTTCTAGAAAACTGTATAAAGACACATTTCAGAGGGAAATCTAAGATTTGGATGAATGGAAGCCTAGTTTTTTATAATTGTCCAAAAATTGGTCATACTAGGAGAGATTGCAAAAAAAGGGTACCTGCTCCAACTGTTGAGCATATTAGAGCATAGATGAACTAGACATGGATAAGAAAAGAGGAACCGAGCAATAGTGAAGCTACTATAGCCGAGGTCACCCAATACAATGGATCAGGTGATCACACCATCTCCAACTAAGAAAATGAGGTATGTGAGGAATTGTATTTATATTTCACATCTTTCATCAGTTCCTAACATATAAAAGTGCAAAAGTCCATATCTCCATATGTAAAGATGCATCAGGACACATTTTAAGATATGTAGCAAGAAAATTCAATATGCACTATAGGTTCCGAGCAACAGTCTTATTGTGCACTAAGACTGAGTTCTCTAGTGTATGTCGAGCTGGTATGATGATCGAGTAAGTTTTGTGACCAAGAGATAGGTGAGTTTTGTGAGTCGACCGAGGACAGCTGTATGGAATTCACTCAATGGATAGAACATATAATGCTAACCTAATTTTGACCATTGAAACTTATATAAGGGAAGAACCATTCATTTTCACCATGTGATTGAGGATTTTACGGAGTTTTTGAGTATTTGAGAGCTTGATTTCAACAAATATTTTTCAAATATTTCTACAGCATGCCGTCAGCAATCTTGAGTGAATAGTGCAAATTTTGATATCTGCCAAGGTACTTTGTTCATCATTTTTGAAACCCTATTTTTGGAAATCATGGCTGCAAGTTATTCCACATCAGCTAAGAGTATGGAGAAGGAGTTGAGAAAACTTCAATTGGTTAGGAGTGACATCTGTGCTCCTCCTAATTTTAGGGCAGTTCCTGAAAGTGCCATCCAAGGTGATCTAATCCGAGCCATATCATCGATTCCACCCAAGATATTAATGATTCATGATGTCAGATCGTGTTATATGTGCAAAGTGAGTGAAATTGGAGATCATGAGTTAAGGGAATCCTACAAAAAATTATGTGTGGATGGAGTCCTAAAAGATGATTATAAACATTTAGCTAAGAGAGGGTTAACTCATGCCCTAGATTTCTTGATGGACTTCAAATGGAATGGATCAAGATTGTGCTTAGCCATGTACACGACATGAACATATGGCTGGATAATGGACCAGTTAGGATTACAAAGGAGATCATCCAAAGGGGAACTGGCTCTCCAACTATCAATGAGAAGAGAACCATGAGATGTCAGAGTAAGAAAAATATAGAAGAATACACTGGAGCTATTTGGAATAAAAGAGGAATGACAATCTCAACAATCAAGGATTTGGATATTGAGTTTGCAGTTAGGGTTATTGCTCACAATTTTTATCGGTCGAGCTGACTAGACAGTTTCCCATGTATTGTAGTCGACCAAGGTTGGAAGATTGTGAAGAAGGACCATACATATGACCTTGCCAAGCTTCATTTGACATAGGTGGTAGAGAACCTTTCTTCAATCTGAAAGGCAAAGAACTCAATATGTAATTTTGGTTCTCTGCTAGTTTTCATATTTTTCTATGTACATAATACATTTCCTACTTTTGGAGATATTGTATGGAAGACAGACCAACCAATTACACAATAGATCAATGCATTTATTGAGAAATTAGGTGGTAATTTTAATAATATAATGGGAACATAATTTGTGGAATTCAAGAAAAATATGAGACTGAGAAGCAGAGTTCCCGGATCACTAGTTGAGAAACACTAGGAGGAGATTTGTTTCCTAGTGGATACAAATTTTACCTATGTGCTGGAAATAGTGCCGAGGGTATCATGGCTAAGGATGTTACCTTATAAAGTAAATATTGATGAGACATATGCAGCTATAACATCTCTACTAGTAGAGGAGATTGATGGTGCAGCCAGACGTTTTGGGAACTATGAAAAAGCTAAGTCCAAAATCTCTATGGATTTGAAGGCTGGCACTATGGAGAGGAAAAGGAAAAAGATTGTAAAAGATTTGAAGAAAATGGTTGGAATAGAGAGTGATGAAGAGATAAAGGATGCACCTTTGGGTTTATCAATAGAACATGGAGAGGATATGTCTAGTGAAGAAGAGGAGAGTGAACCTGAAGAAGAAATCATTGTGAAAGCCAAAGGAAAACAACCAGTAGTTGTCAAGGCAACTAAACCAAGCCAAGCCAAATCTAAGGCTACCCCTCATGTTTCTAACTGGCCTAGGACAAGGGCATCAACTATTTCATCTCTTGCTGAGACAACTAAGTTATATACAAAGAGGAATGTTAGAGAGAGCAGCTCAGGGAGAAGAAAACAAGTTGAAACAAAGGTTGTGCCGAGGAAACTTGAGAAGAGAACAAGGAGGAAACTAATCTTGGAGCAAGAAGATGATGAGGAGAAGATAGACACAGATGAACCCAACAACATATTTACAATATCACATAAACCACTGACCAATATTGATGAGGTATTCAAGAACATAAGAAGTACTGATGGATTAGCAGGATTTAAATTTATCAAGTATGAGAAGAAAAGCATAGGAGACAAGCATAATATTTAGGAAGAACTATTAGATATGATGGGTACATTCAAGATGACACTTTTAGAGATAGGAGACCTTTTCCCCACATAACTTTATGATATTGATGCAAAGTGGACAGTAGGAAGCCTCCAAATGACTCAAATAGGGCAATGCACCCTTCAACACCTAACTCTCTAGGCCAAAGTGCTTCAAACTTATCACAAGTGTGGGAAAGGACTTGGTTAAGGAAACCTAATCACTAGGTTTCACCAATCCTATAGTAACAACTACCAAGAGTGGCTTCACAAGCACTTGATCCAAATTCTCAACAATACCCCACAAAGTGACTTATGGGACCAGGAGTGACCTATGCTAATAGGTGTGGTCTATTTAGGTCCCTAAAAAATATTTTCATTGGTTATTTCACTCATTTTCAACACATATGACATAGTTGCTTCACAAACCCAAGACTAGGCTTGTAGCCTTTTTTTGAAGGAAAATTGACCTTAAATGAGATTATTCCACATAACCCCCTTAACTAATTAGGAATTAAGACACCCTTTATGGCCTAATAATATTTACTCAAGCCCTAGAACAAGGAAATGAGAGAGAGACAGGAAGACACACCAAATTGCTTCTGTAATTAGGGCTAATTAGACCTCCACTTGCACTACAAGTGCCTATAGAATTCATCCAATTCTCAAAATAATGATTGGATCATGTGAGGGTGTGTACAAGGGTCTCCTCCACCGATTTAGGGCCTCTGATAAATCCCCAAGCAAGAGTTATCATTGTTGTCCTAATTCTGGATTTGGTGCATACATAGTGATATACACCTAGGGCATCATTGTAACTCCATCTCCCTAGATTTTGGTGAACCTATCCTAAAAATTCTTAAATATCATCATAATAACATGGGTTCCACCAAGGGTCATTGAAATCCCATTGTGGAAAAAGTAATAACACTCAATTCTCTTAGAAACCCTGATTTAGGGCCTATAAACTAGGCAGTGAGATTGCAAATTCAATAAATTTTAAACTATGATTGATCAACATATGAAACCAAAATAAAATGGAATAAGGTTCACAATAAAAACTCTTGGTGTCATATTTTAATTTCCTTCAGTCTGTACCAATTCGTACAGATCGACTGTCCTCGAGTTTTTCAAAGAAATGATTATATTTTAATGATTTTAAAATGCCAAATTACATCATTAGCCTACCACCCGCCTGAAAGGGATTTTGTAGGAACTCCCAATGGTTAAATAACATATTTGAACTTATTTAGCCATTTGGGAGTTGTTTTACAAAAATTTGTCAATTTTGCTCAAAAGTTGCTTAACAACTTTTGAGCAACTTTTGCATATTTTGCAATTTTGCAAATTTAATGACCAAACTTGTTCTCAATCTTATTTTTGTAGTCCCTAGTGGATCCAAACAAGAAAAACCTAAAAACAAACTATTCCTATGGTTTTAGACCATTAATGACCAATAGTTGACCAAGGGCTCATAAGGTGCCAAACTTGGAACTATGGTCTTACAGAGGGGTCCAATGATTAACCCAATGTTCTAACATAACTATAGGCCTCTTTGTACCTTGATGGAACCCCTAGGTTCCATAGGAACACTTGGTTCATTTAGGGTCCTCCTACACCATACTCCCCATGAGATTTGAACTCAAGTTCCCACTTGAGGTTAACTAGTCAACAGTGGTTCCATGTTATTGGATTTGTTCCTCTGTCATCCAGGTAGCATCTATTGGAGGGAGTCCTTTCCATTTCACTAAGTACTACATGTACTTATTCTTCCTTGTTTGCTTCAATACTTTGGATTCCAAAATTCTTTCTAACTCCATTGGTGTGCTTGGTGGAATATCTGTTACATAGTCTCCATTATCTTCATCTTGTGATCCCTCCACATTAGTGATATCTACAACACACTTGTAAGGAGCGAGGTCTGTAATATTAAATATAGGAGAAATTAGTAAAGTAGGAGACAATGAAATTTCATATGCATTTTCACCCATCTTGTTGAGGATGGTGCAAGGTCTAATTTTCTTCATGTGCAACTTTGAATATCTGCCTTTAGGCAGTCTCTCCTTCCTTAGGTATGCCCATACCTTATCTCCAACCTTGAAATGAACTACTCTCCTTCTCTTTTTTGCTTGTGCTTTATATTTCATGGTGGACTATTGTAGGGGACTCTTTCACTTGTGTCTGCACTTTAGAGATCAGTTTGGCTAATTCCTCTCCTTGTGCACTAACTCTGAAATCAGAGGGTAAGTCTACCAAGTCCAATGGGCCTTTTGGATGAATTCCATACACTATTTGGAATGGTGTATTTCCAATGGATTTGTTCATGGAGTCATTAAATGAAAACTCTTCTTGTGGTAGGATCATGTCCCAACTTTGGGTGTACTTTTTTTTTAGGAATCTCAAGAGATTTCCAAGAGATCTGTTTACCACCTCGATTTGCCCATTTGTTTGTGGGTGGTATGTTGAACTATAAGTCAAATTTGTGCCCAATTTCTTGAAGTGTGTCCTCCAAAAGTGACCTTGAAACTATTGGCAAGTTGACACTCAAGTTTTATATGAATTATTTTGTGTTGTCATTATGGCAACAAAGTCATATGAAGTTTTGACAATAAACTTTGAAGAGAAAAATTGACTAAGTACAGAAAATATAATAGTACAAAGTTATTCAGTTGATCAAAGCACCAGTGCACGTGTGTATGATCAAGTTAGAATATGCACATTCATACTTAAGCTCTATGATATGCTTTTTTGTTTACCCTATACACGCATGCTACGAAATGACAATACAGAGAAGTTACGGGAAGGTTAATTGCCACTAACTGTTTAGAAAATAGAGTATGGAGCCAACCTTAGAGTTTGAATTAGCGTATAATATTTTGTTTTGTAAAGGCTATGCACCTATTGTAATAATTTTTTAATTATGTCTTAATCATTCATGTAAACACGCTTAAGACAATGTTTTTGGAAGTGTTGTGTATGTTTATTTTGGGCCAACTAAGGTCTTGTTTTTAGTCGCATCTTTTCAGGCATGTATATATACTAGACATGCACTTTTGTATTAATTGTGTCGATAAAAAAGAAGCAGAGAAGATATTCAGAAGATCAATATGATTAAACCAACTTATGAAGTAGAAGTATACAAGAGATTAAAGTATCAACGCATAAATGGAACTGATAAGACTACAGTGTCATTATAGCAGCTCATTTTTTATATAGTGTATATTAGTTATCTGAAGGTTGTAGCTTTCATCTTATTGAGAAGTGAGCTCTGGTAGTGAGCCAACCACCTCTAACAAGGTTTTTTTAAAGACTCCTAACAAGATCATTGTACTTGAATTGAAAAGACTGCTGCTAACAGGGCAAAGGCACTTTAACAGGTTCATTATACTAGTACAATCATTTGTGGGTACTAATTCCCACCAGGGTTATCCTCTGATCAAGGTTTCCCCGTAATCATATCTTGTGTTATGAGTTATTGTGTTATGCTTCATTTTTTATCTATTTAATTCAAATTTATATTTGTTGAATTATAGTTAATAGACAAACAATGATTCACCACCCCCCCCCCTCTCTCAATGTTTCTAACAATTGGTATCAGATCTCTAGTCCTCTAAAAGAAAGTTTAACCACTTGAGGAGATCATGGATTTAGTAGAAACAAAACATCTAAAAAATAATCTTGAACCAGCCCTTGAATATCTTCATAGATCTGAAAAATAAAATGAAGAACTAAAACTAAAATTTTATAGTTCCCAAATGCTTATCAAAAAATTAAGGAAAGATTTGAAAGATTTCTCTACAAATTATTTGGAAAAAATCGTCAAAAAGATGAATGAAGAGAACATGTGTTTGAAAGATAAGATTAACAATCTGAATGAACAACTTACAGATAGCCTAAAAACTATTGAATAAAATACCAAAGAAAGAAAACAACTAGATGATGAACTTATGCAAGCAAATATGAAGATCTTAGAGTTGGAAAACATCAAGAAAAAGATAGAATCTGAATTGACAGAAGCAAAAGATAAGATTGATAAACTACACGCAATTTATGATCTAATCCAATCACAAATCTATGCACAGAAGCTAAAAGGTGACACTATTGGTGTTGGATACAGTGTAGCTCGAATTGAAATCAATTCAATGCAATAAAGAAAGAAAGCAAAAGAGATATCTATAAAAGCAAAGAAAATTGAGAATCTTGCAAAGGCTAAAACAGAACCAGCTAAAGATGAACTCAAGCAAGTTAACATAACTTGTTATGCCTACAACAAGCATTGAAATTTGGCAAGAGATTGTAAAGAGGTAAGACCTTTCAATGGCTATTGTTATTCCTATAATAAATTTGGTCATAGGGCTATTCATTGCAAAAAAATTCAAAGAAATCAGTCATAGCAGAATCAAAGAAATCTGAATCCACACAATCAGAGAAATCAACCTTAGAGAAACTATCAAAACATTACATGTCTGATATGTAATTATAATGGACACACAGCCAAGCAGTGCAACATGATAAAAAATATCAATAGACCTCCAATCATTTGTCACTCGTGTGGCAAAGTGGACACATCTCAAGGTTCTGTAGATCCAGAACTCAAAAACAAGAGAAGCCTAAAAAATCATTATTTGAAGAATCTGGTGAAGTCAAGTTTGTAAAAGATACAGAAGATTTAGGTAAAATATGGGTTGAAGTAAAGAAAGATAATGATGAAAACAAGGTAGTATATGCATCCATAGTGGACGCACCTTCTACTTCTAGTTAGATGACCCTCATGGTCTTAGGGTGAGCTATTCTCGCTCTGAACCCCTGCATGGCTGGTATACTCACCTATGAGTATGTGCCTATGGATTCATATAGTTGGTCACGAAGTGAGGAAGTATGCATGAATGTATAGCTTGTACCTCATCAGAATAAAATATTGAAATTCTCTGTTTTAACTGTGTTACGGCTTCAGACATTAAATACAGTAAATTTTATATAAGCCAGTAAACAATCTTTTATCCTCACTTTGCATTCAAGATTGAGCATTCAAAGAGTGTAGTAGCAGTTAGCATTGAAGTGTTAAAGGATAAATTGTTGGCTTATTAGCAAGACAAATTGAAGCAGAAATGGAACCCTAGTAGACGCGTCATTTCAAAAACTCAAGAAACCCTACTTAAGCAAGTTACAAGTAAGTAATGGCTACTCCTACAGTGTAAGACATCTCTGAGAAGAAGAGATATGTATTTAAGAGACATCCATTCAAGTCTGTGTTAGATGATGTAGAATGGGCATTCTCCAAGACTCCAGTAGGAGTCATACATGTAGAGGATATTCATGCTTACATCTATTGTAAGAAGGAAACTATTGGGGATAACAACATAGCAACACTCATGGCATCTATGATGAAACTAGACTACTCATTCAAGGATGAATTCTCACATCTTGCTGATAACCCTATCTTCGAGTATTCAAACACGCATGATTTCTATGAACCGGAATGGGTTAAAATCCTACTTAGTAGGATACATGATGATCTTTATTGGATTGGTGAAGTTCCTATCTGCATCACTGCTGATCTTATTCACGAGATGACCGGACTCCCTAAGGTTGGACCAGTTCTTCCCACTGGTAAAGATGTCAAGAAATAGGTTGAGCAAGCATGCTTATCTAGAAGTGATAGGTGCAAGATTAATATTGATCCCATTGTGGAAGAAGACATCAAACTTCTCACAATGATACTTGGTTACAAGTTTCAGCACGCAAGCAGGATAAATAGTGTGTTTGCAGCTAATGTTCTGGCAGCAATAATGATGGTAAAAGATAAAACTCAGTATAATCTCTGTGAGATATTGCACGCACAACTGATTGAGAACATTATAGCTATCAAGCATGACAAGAGAAAAATATTCATATTTGGCTCTTTGATTATCTACCTATACTTCCACATTGTTGGTAAAGTCTCTAATCTTTACCTAGACAGGAGTAAACCTACTATGTCCTAAATTTCACTAAAGGCTACATCAAAAAGCAGTGTAAAGGACTCTATAAACATGGAGATTGTAATGAGCCTGACTGGATCTGACTATTGAAACAACTGGAAAAAATACTATTTCTTGCCTTCTAGATAATATTTAATTTGTTGGGCGCAAATTTCAATCAATTTTATTTTACTTTTCACAATCAGCACAAAACATAAATTCAATAATTTAAAGAAACTTTCGATGACAAAGTTTGCACTTCTGAATTTGAACTGCTAAACTGATTTCATTTATTGAATAAATTACAATTTCCTAATAGCGATTCTTAATTTTACTGATAAATATTGGAAAAGAACCTGATGTGAATCCGATTTTTGCTGATTTTGGTCGCTATGGCAGTGATGATATGATATGAGGTTGTATGAGCCACCCGCGTGACTCACTATGGTTAGCTCGTGACGTTGTTTGCATCCAAACTCGCATCCGCAACACTTGGTGAATTTTGGTGGTATTGTGGTAGCCTTCTCTCTGCCACAATTTGTATTAACATATCCAAATCCTCATGTGTGTCTTCCTTAGCATACGTTGACCTCAATCAGACCCCTGCCTTAATACATTCAAGGCGCTGACACATAGTAACAACTTCAACATACAATTTCAAACCAGACTTATTCTCCTCACAAATTTGATATAATATGACCTCTTAGGCAGGTCTTAGTTCAAATGTAATCAGAAATTAGAGATTCTTCAATTGTATACAACAACACAATGAATATGTGATTGATCATACAGTAACAATCAATTTGGGATTAGTTTCAAGATGAATAAGTATTTTGTAACTAATTTGACCCTTTTAAATCAGCAAGGGCTCAGGCAATGCGAGACAATTCTCTAAACCAAGTTTTTATAAAATATAATCCATGATCAACTTCACAAATGAGCTCAAATTTATAACTCCTCGGATGCCAAAGTTTCCAAAAATCATCACCAGTTAACCATTCCTCAAAATGTCAACTTATAAAAGCATTATAATAATAAAGTATTATTATTATAATAATATAATCATTTTATTAATTAATAACATATTGTTATTAATTAATAAATAAGTATCAATTATTCTTCTGATGTTGATTCCTGCATCCACTGCTGTAACAACTGATCAACATGGTCCTAAACTGCACTGCCATAAATAGTAACTGGCCTCTAATTGACTTACTATAAATAGTAAGTCCAAAAATAGAATTTGAACATTGAGACCCTCAAAGCATCTTGTCAACTCACGAGGGTCGCGATGATGAGTTGACCATATTAAGGTTCCTAGAACTTGCTAATTTGGGGACATCACAGAGATTAAAACATTCAGGATCAAGATGCAAAAGAGGTTCAAAATATCAGAAAAGATAGTTGATAAATACAAGGACACCATATGCTTCATGGTGGAAACTGACTGTACTTGCATGAATGCAGTTGAGCCAATAACTAAATGGACTCATCCACTTGGTTATGAAGTTGAAGAACATGTGTTGGAAGGATATGCACAAGTTCTTTTTTCTGCGCCTAAAGATCCAAATGAGCCAAGATGGGGCACATACAAAGAGAAGACAAATCAAGTTGATTATGTCCTGTACAGTGCAGATAACAAAATGAATGCATCAAGGATTACATCTTATATCCAAAAGATTCATGGGGTCACACAAAAAGACCTAGACAAAGATAGGGAAGCTAAAATTGCAAGAGAGCTCAAACAAATAGAAGTCAAAATAGAAAAATCTGATGATATCCCCAAGAAGAAGAAGAAGAAGAAATCTAATGAAGGTACATCTACGCCATCAACTACTATTGACTTGGAATCCTCTCCACCTTCAGTACCAAGAAAGTTGAGCAGAAGAAGGAAGAAAGTTCCCACAGGTCACCCATCCTCAAGGACAACAAGGAGAAAAGTAAAGAACACTCAAGCCCCTCCTGAGGTAAGATTTTGACCTAGTCTGACAGTCTTAAGGAATAGAATTATTAATGAAGGTAGACTAGACTCTATTAAAAATGTCTATGACAAGTACCAAGAGATAGATAAATCAAAAATTCATTCTATGATTATCTCTCATATGATCAAGTTTAAGAGGTCAGTATTGGAACTCAAGACAGTCATACTAGACAAAGTATGGAACATACTAGACCTATTGAAAAGACAAGCAATAGAGGAAGATATGAGGATTAGAGAAGAAACATTAGACAGTCTTCTCCCTATTTTCTCACATGATGAGAAAGCAATACTGTTAGATTTGGTAAAACCTCATCTCAAAACTAAAATAAGAACTCTTCATTTTATGAACAAAGAGTATGAATTGGTTGGTGAAGATACTCAGAAAGCATTTGAGAAAATATTTTTAGATAGGCACATGTATCCATCAATGGTTCCTATAGCTAAAGTGACTCCAGTCCCTCCCAAACAGGATAAAGAACCAGTGATTTCAAATACGCCTATGATAGGTCCATAGGATTCAGCGCCCATAGTTTCATCACCTTCTGATACAACAAAAGATTCAGAAGAAACCATTGTGATCAATGATGTCAAGATATCCATGACAGCTTTAGATAATGACATGGACAAATTTGAAAAAGCATTTGTCAGCACTGAAGAGACAAAGAAAGTATGCACTGGTGAAGCTCCTCCTAAAGATTCAACATATTTGAATAATGAGGAAGACAATCAATCTAATGAACCACCTGTTATGGAGATCCTAGTGAAAATTGAATGTATGGATACTAGTCAAAATTTTATATTCACTCCATCTATTCAACCATCAACTTCATTGTTGTCAAGTTTAACCCCCAACTCAGCAAGCTTAGATGCATGGGGAGAAGAAGATTTGATCAAGATCAGTGTCTTAGCCATAGAGAAATCCAAAGAGAAACAAGTTATGAGAAACCCTCTCATTCTAGAGTCAATGAACATTTTGAATGACTTAGTGCCAGCAAATAAGAAAGTGGCTAAAATTCAGTCAGTTGATGATGTCGATAGCATCCTAACAAGCTTCAAAGCACACTTCACAAGTTTAGTAGACTCAGATACTACAACTATAAAGGGAATTTACAAAAAGAAAAGATTGGATGAATTGCTAAAGAGCTTCTCTTTAGATCTTAATTCATTGAAGATTGGTCAGACAATTCTGAAAGAGTTGGCATCAAAAGGCAGGAAAGTAATAGCAAATTGCATGGACAGAGGCAAACTCACTTCTGAACACATCAAGAAGATTGAGGAGGAAGATATCTTGGTTGATTTCATAAGGCAATCAATTGAAACATCATCCTAAGACATCAATATCTACAAAAATATCCATCAAGGACAGATAGACAAGATTGAAAAAGCTAAGATGGAGATCAACAAGATAAGGATCAGGCAGACCCAACTGAGAAATGCACTTGCGCCCTCCTTAGCTATTTTGTATGAGAACATCAAACACATTGATGCAAACCATTTTCACATATGATCAAGTATCATGCATGGATCTAACAAAGATGGAGAAGCTTACATGTGCCTTATGCGCCCATCTTCAGACAGTTGATGCATTGAAAGCATTCTGGCAGCAAGAGATCAAGAATCTTTAGATTGCTTATCCAGATGTGTACTTGGAATAAGTACCTAGCGACTTGAAAATTGTGACACCTTTGTCATTAATGTCAAAGGGGGAGTAATGTATGTATATAAGAAGCATGTTATATATCCAAAGTGATCAAATAAAGCTTTTTGTATTAAGTCAAAGTTTAAGCAACTTGGCCACATTCCTTTGTTGCCATTAATGACAAAGGGGGAGATTGTTGGAAAGTTGACACTCATGGTGTATATGACTTATTTTTTGTTGTCATTATGGAAACAAATCCATATGAATTTTTGACAATAAACTTTGAAGAGAAAAATTGACTAAGTATAGAAAATAGAACAGTACAGAGTTATTCAGTTGACCAGAGCACCAACGCACACACATACGATCAAGTCAGACTATGCGCATTCATAATTAAGCTCTATGATATGTTTTTTTGTTTACCCTATACACACATGGTACAGAATGATAGTACGGAGAAGTTATAGGAAGATTAAGTGCCACTAACTGTTCAGAAAATAGAGTATGGAGCCGACCTCAGAGTTTGAATTCGCATATAATATTTTTTTTTGTAAAGGCTATGCACCTATTGTAATAAGTTTGTAATTATTTCTTAATCATTCATGTAAACACACTTAAGACAATTTTTTTGGAAGTGTTGTATATGTTTTTTTTGGGCTGACTAAGGTCTTGTTTTTAGTCGTGTCTTTTCAGGCATGTATATATACTAGACATGCACTTTTGTATTAATCGTGTCGATAAAAAGAAGCAGAGAAGATATTCAGAAGATCAATATGAGAAAACCAGTATGAAGTAGAAGTCTACAAGAGATTAAAGCATCAATGCATAAATAGAACTAATTAGACAACAATTTCATTACAACAGTTCATTTTTGATATAGTGTATATCAGTTATTTGAAGATTGTAGCCTTCATCTTATTGAGAAGTGAGCTCTGGCAGTGAGCCAACCACCTCTAATAGGGTTATTGTAAAGACTCCTAATAGGGTCATTGTACTTGAATTGTAAAGACTGCTCCTAACAGGGCAAAAGAACTTTAACAGGTTCATTATACTAGTACAATGATTTGTGGGTACTAATTCCCACCAGGGTTTTCCTCTAATAAAGGTTTCCCCGTAATCATATCTTTTGTTATGAGTTATTGTATTATGCTTCATTTTTTATCTATTTGATTCAAGTTTAAAGTTGTTGAATTATGATTAATAGACAAACATTGATTCACCCCCCCCCCCCTCTCAGTGTTTCTAACAGAAACTTCACTTCTCTATTAGAAACTATTGTTTGTGGTAGACCATGGATTCTAACCACTTCCTTAAAGAATATATGTGCTATATGGGAAGTATCATTTGTGATTTTGCAAGGAACAAAATGCACCATTCTTCTAAATCTATCCACAATGACAAAAACACTATCATAACCCTGTTTTGTTCTTGGCAAACCCATTACAAAATCCATTAAGATTGATTCCCATGGCCTAGAGGGAATTGGTAGGGGTTGGTATAGTCCTTGGTTAGTGGATACACCCTTTTCTTGTTGGAAAATAGTACAAGATTCTACAAACTTCTTGACTTCATTCCCCATCTTTGGCCAAAAGTAAATTCTTTTCACTAAATCAGTGGTTTTGTCTATCCCAAAATGTCCTCCTAAGCCACTATAGTGTTTCTCCTTAATAATATTTTTTCTCATAGAACACTTAGGAATGAAAAATTGGGCTCCTTTAAACAAGAGTCCATTCTAAATCAGGAAATCAGAAAAATCAGTATGGTATTTGCCTACCATTTTGATGCATACCTCAAAAATTTCTCCAAATTCTAGATCATCTGCATATAGGTGTTTTAGGGAGTCAATCCCTACACTCTGAAGTTATACTTCCTCAATCAATGTAACCCTTCTACTTAGGGCATCAGCCACTTTGTTTGTCACTCCCTTTTTGTGCTTTATATTGAAAATATATTCCTGCAACTGCTCCATCCATTTGATATGTTTGACTCTAAGCTTTTCTTGACTATTTAAGAAACTTAATGCATGGTTATCAGTATAAAAAATGAATTCTTTATGGAGTAAGTAGTGTCTCCACTTTTTCAGGGCTTGTACCATTGCATAAAGTTCTAAATCATATGTGGAATACCTCTTGTCTGCATGATTCAATTTTTCTGAGAAAAATGCTATAGCCTTACCTTCTTGGCTCAAGACTACACCTATAGCCAAGTCACTTGCATCTGTTTCAATAGTGAACACCTTGTTGAAGTCAGTGACCACTAGGATTGGGTATTGGGCCACTCTATTATTTAGGTATTGGAATGCATCTGCAGCTTCTTTAGTCCACTCAAATCTGGTCTTCTTTCCACCTTTTATAATGTCCAACATAGGAGCACACACATGGCTAAAGTTCTTAATAAAATTTCTATAAAAAGTTGCTAAACCATGAAAGATTCTAACATCACCTTGGTTCTTTGGTGGAGGCCAGTTGACTATTGCCTCAACCTTCTCTGGATCAATTTTGAGGATACCTTGGGAGATGACAAATCCTAAGAAGACAAGTTCCTTCTTCATGAACATACACTTTTCCAAGTTAATCACTAACTTGTGTTGATGGAGTCTCTTCAAAACTTGCTCAACATGATCAAGATGTTCCTCTTTTCTATGACTCTAAATCAGAATGTCATCCAAATATATGACCACAAAATTTCCAATAAAATTAGTAAAGACCTCATTCATGAGTCTCATGAATGTACTAGGAGCATTACTCAAGCCAAATGGTATAACAACCAACTCAAACAATCCCTCAATTGTCTTAAATGTTGTCTTCCATTCATCACCTGGCTTTATACTAATTTGGTGATAGCTTGATTTTAAATAAATCTTTGTAAAGTAACAAGCAGTGCCTAATTGGTCCAGTAGATCTTCCATTCTTGGGATTGGAAACTTTTATCTTATAGTGATTTTGTTTAGGGCTCTATTGTCAGTACACAATATCCACTTGCCATCCTTTTTAGGCACTAAGACTAATGGTCCAGCACATGGACTGATACTTTTTTGAATTAGTCCCTTCTCTAACAATTCATGCACTTGCCTTGCAATCTTTGCATGCTGAACTGGTGTCATTTTGTAGTGGGCCTTGTTAATTAAGGAGGAACCAGGTATCAAGTCTATATGGTGACTGATATCTCTTAAGGGAGGGAGGGTTGTGGGCAAGTCACTAGCAGTGACATCACTATATTTTGTAATCAATTCCTTAACTTCATTTGGTATAGGATCATCATTATCAGACCTTATACTATCCTTGGGCTTGAAGATTAGGACAAAGGCTTCAATTTCAGGTTCCTTTACTACTTTTAACATTTCTTTTTCACCCATGGTTATGACAGTAGGTTCTTTCTCTGTTTTGGTATCAGGCAGGGGATTCATGGTGAATGTTTTCCCATCTTTAGTGATAGAGTAGGTATTTTCCTACAATGGTGTGTGGCATCTACATCATACTACCAAGGCCTACCTAGAAGGATGTGGGAGGCATCCATTTCAACAACATCACAAAGAACTTTGTCTTTAAAGTCTTCTATAGAAAACTCTATCCATGCTTGTTCAGTCACTAAGGTTTGTTGACCATTTGTTAGCCAAGAGACATGGTAAGGAAAAGGATGAGGCTTCTTAGGAAGATTTAACTTTTGAACCATTTCACAAGATACTAAATTTTTAGTTGAGCCAGAATCTATGAGTAAGTTACATACCTTCCCAATGCATTTGATCTTTGTTTGGAAGAGATTCTTCCTTTGAGGAGGTTATTGAATTTTTGGTACTTGAAGAAAGACTTGTCTGATCATCAAAAATGTTCCTTCCTCTGGTTCTAAGTCCCTTGCATTTGCATTTTCTTCTTTCTTGTCATCTTGAATGAGTTGTGCTCTTCTTTCTCCTTGATTGTTATTATTTCTCTTCTCAGGGCATCTTCTTGCATGGTGTCCCAATTGATTGTAGTAGTAACACCTTAGTGGTCCATTTCCTCTTCCTAGTTTGTTCTTCCCCCTATTGAAGGGTCTTCTCCCTCTATAGTTACCTCTAAATTTTGAGTCACTATTCTCTTTTTCTCCTTGGTCAAGGGTCCTACTTCTATTACCACTATATTGCCCTTTATTCCAATAGGTTCCTCTTCCTCTAAAGTTCTTCCCACTCTTATTGCTTTTCCCTTTGCCAAAATCTTGTTTTCTCTTCCACTTCTCCTCTTCCTTGAGTTCCATTTGATAACACTTGTTTACTATGGTAGGTAAATGTAGGCTGAGTTCCTCTTGAATGGATACCTTAAGACCATTCATATATCTTGCTAACTTTTATTCTTCATCTTCTACCACATTTGTCTTCATACATAGTTTTAGGAACTCCTCGGTGTATGAGCCTATATCCATCTCTTTTTTATTTAGGATTTGCTTCCTCCTATGGAGTTGTACCTCATAGTCCTTAGGCACATAGGTCTCCTTGATCAATGCAATGATTTTGTTCCATGAAGAGATCATACTCTTCCCATTCTACACCCTCTCTGTTTGGATGAAGTTCCACCAAGTTAGGCCTGCTCCCTTCAACTTGGATCTTTCCATCTTCACTCTCTACTTCTCAGGGATTTCCTCACACTCAAAGAAGCTTGTTAAGGCCTCTATCCAATCCAAGGCCAAATCTGCATTCATCTTTCCACTAAAAATTGGTAGATCTAAATTATCCTCCATGGTTCTTCTCCCCATAGATTTTAAGGCATCTAGAAGGGGTCTTTGGTCTGCAAGAATGTTCACATCCTGATCAGGGGTGTCATCTTCCTCTTCACTAGCTTCTTCACCACCATAGGTGTCTTCTTTTCCCCTCTCTACCTTGTTCTCCAACTCTTGAAGTCTTCTTGTCAAGGTTGCATTTGCTGCCCTTTGTTCTCTCACCATCTTTTCTAGTTCAATGTTTGTAACCCTTGAAGGGATATATTCATCCTCAGGAGCAGACATAGCTCTGATACAACTTGATTCAAGGTGGGTAGTAGGAAGCCTCCAAATGACTCAAATAGGGCAATGCACCCTTCAACACCCAACTCTCTATGCCAAAGTGCTTCACACTTATCACAAGTGTGGGAAAGGACTTGGTTAAGGTTATCACAACCCCAAAACCCCAAGGGAAACCTAATCACTAGGTTTCACCAAAACTACAATAGAAACTACCAAGAGTGGCTTCACAAGCACTTGACCCAAATTCTCAACAATACCCCCCAGAGTGACGTATGGGACTAGGGTGATGACATGTAACTGATTGAATGTTTGATAATTTTAAGTTGAAGATGATGCAAGATATTAAATCAGTTAATGGTTTGTATTGTTATTAATGTCAACTTGATATCATCTATACGGTCATGTACATAATGCCATAGAATTTAGTGAATCAATGGAACAAAGATTATGCTTTTAGAAATGCATAAAAGTCAAGTATTCACTAAGTGACCGACAACACCGACAAAGTGCACACCATCGGTAAAGGCAAAGAAAAAGTCACAGTGATACCCGACGAGAAGAAGACAGAGTTGCCTAACAAAGCAGAATCACAAGATAACCGACGAGCTGAAAACAGAGTTGCCCGACGAGCAAAATTCAATGATACCTGATGGGTGGAGATCCCAAAGCTAACTGGAGTTACACTGACAGAACTGACAGTTGTCACCAATGACTAACTTCTTTATTGACCAATAGAACAGAGAGTTCAGAAAATGACAAAATATCTCATTGGCAGAGCTTAAGGATAGACTTAACTAGTTGTTTTATTTGTTTTATTCACCCAGAGTTAAGTAATTGATTTAAAGAAGATTTATACAGTTGGCAAGAAGATAACTATGAGATAAATCAGTATTTAAAGCTGTAAATCAGATCGGCTAGATTTTGTTTCACTCCAAGAATCAAGAATCAAGAATAAAGGAATATCATGTCTATATAAGAGACAAGCATAATTCATTTCCATAATCACAAGAAATTACATACATGGAAGGGGAGTGAATAGAAAGTGGATTTTAAAGAGAAACTGATGAAGAATAACTTCATAGAGTCCTGATCAATCAAGCTGAAGAAGAGCTAAAGAATTCTGTGGACACTGACAAATAGTGAAGAACAGCATCACAGAGCAGAAAGTGTGGAGCACAAGGAATTGAATTGATACATTGATCAGAGAGGTATTTTACTTAAATAGATCTGAAAATCTGCAATTCAAGTTGCATTAGAAATAGGTCATAGTGTTTCAGTTTAACCATTGAAGCATCAAGTCTCTTAATAGAGTAGGACTTAACCATCTTCTATAATTGAGGTATATCCTAATAGACTGCCAAAAAGTTTATCATGAAGATAGCATTGAGTGCCCGATACTGACACACAGTCTAAGAAGGAGGCTGATGTAGTTAGGTAGCACCAGATATGCTAGATACCTATTGTGCCCATAGAGGTTGATCAATATTGGTAGCATATTCATGCCAGATATCAAGTGATAGACTCCTATTAAAATCCTCTAACAAGGTCACACCTAACAGTGTATTTGTAACCTTTAACAGGGTTGGCTCCTAACAGGGCTCACTTTAGAAGAGTGAAAATTTGTGGTACCGGTCCCAGTGGTTTTTTCCCTTAACAGGGTTTCCACGTTAAAATCCATGTGTTATGTGTGTATGGTTTATTACTTTATTCTTTTACATTTCACATATGCATTTCTGGATTGATTGGTATACTCTACATATTTACTGAGTATCGGTAAATAAGTTTTGTTGCTTATCGGTTATCAAGGAGAATAAGGACAGACAAGGTAAACTGACAGACAATCAATTATTATAAGTATTTCATGGCATGCATCTTGTAGGTACTTAATAATCTAAGGTGTATTGATTGGTGGTTAAATATTAAAGGATAAATGTTTGAGGCCACTTATTCTTCCCCCCCACCTCTCAGTTATTAATAAAAATTGGTATTAGAGCTTGTGTGCTTAGAAGGAAGGTTTCAAGACCTAAGTAAAGATTACAAGATGAACAGACAAGATGTGCCCAAGTTGAACAAAGACAACTTTGCTTCATGGAAAAGCAGGATAAGACTCCAGTTATCAGGTATTGGTAATGATGTTACTCAATACTTAGATACTGAATATCTATTGCCTATAGGACCATTGATAGTAGATCAATTGAGAGAGAAGCATGAGCATAACTACATGGTTATAGAGCTTTCTTCCTCACTCTCTGATGTTGAATTTGAAGATGTCAAGGATTGCAAAACTGCAAAGAAAATGTGGGACAAACTAAAGCTTGTACATGGAGGTGATACAAATGTTCTGAGAGCCAAGGCAAAAAGCCTTAGAGGAAAGTTTGATGATCTCAAAATGAAAGAAGGAGAAAACATCACACAGTATAGCACAAGAATAAAAGAAGTAGTCAATGCTATATGAGGCATTGGAGGTACACTTGAAGAGGAAACAGTGGTAAGAAAAATCTTAAGAACCTTATTTCCTGTATATGCTATTAGAGTTTCTGATATTCAAGAAATGAGAGTAGTAGCAAACAATACAGTTACTCTTGATAGCTTAATTAGTAGGCTGATTTCATTTGAGATGAATAACTTTGACAATAGTGTCTTACCAAGTTTAGAGTCCGCATTTAAGTCTTCTATGAAAATAAGAAAATCCAATCATAGATGCTCATCTAGAAGTGATAGTGAAAGTGAAAGTGAAGAAGAAGATCTAGATGAAATAGAAGAACTTATGGCTAGAAGAATATAGAGAGGCAAAGGTAAATACAAAGGAAAACTACCACTTGTATGCTTTAATTGTAAAGAGATTGGACACTTTGCTGCAAGATTCCCTAACAGAAGAAAAGATGACAGAAGTAAGGATAGATCTTTTGAGAATAAATCTGACAAAGGTGATAACAAAGATTACAGAGGTTACCGACAATTAGAAAGAAATGATACCTGAGACTAAAAGGATAAAGGCAAGAAGGCTAGCTACCTAGCTGCTTGCAAAGATGGAGATACTGACACCAAACCTGATGATGACATCGAGATGGTATTTGTAGCTATGAAGGATGATTCAGATGAAGATGAAAGGTATGAAGAAACTAAACTCATATCTAAGGTTAGTAAGAATGATATCTGGATTATAGATAGTGACTACACTCACCATATGACCGGTGACAAAGAAAAGTTTAACACTTTTGAATATTATAATGGTGGTACAGTAAGAATGGGAAATGATACACCTTGTCTAGTTGAAGGTAAAGGAACAATAATGCCGAATAACCTGATTAAATATGAAAATGCTTATTGGGTAAAAGGATTGAATTATAATTTGTTGAGTGTTTCTCAGCTAAATAATTCAGGTCACAGAGTAGCATTTGAAAATAAGAAGGCAAAGATCTTCAATGAATCAGGAAAACTGATTGGTACCGGTGAACATACCAAAGGTAACTTATTCTATCTGAATGATACTAATTCCACTTGCTTAATGACTAGAAAAGAAGACATATGGTTGTGGCACAAAAGATTGTGTCATGTGAATTTTGACAACATGATCAAAATAAGAAAAAGAAGAAGTGTAAGAGGCTTATCGATGATGACAAAGCCAGACAACATCATGTGCAAGAGTTGTCAAAAAGTTAAAATGAAAAAGTCTAGTTTCAAAACTAAAACCCATACATCTGATTATATTCTAGAATTAGTCCATACTGATTTATGTAGACCTATGAGGACAAAGAGTTATTATGGAGATAGATATGTTATTCTCTTTGTTGATGATTACTCTAGAATGATGACAGTCATGTTTCTAAAAGAAAAATCTGAAGCATTCAAGATGTTTAAGTGGTATAAGGCTATGGTAGAAAAATAAAGTGGTAAGGATCTAAAATGTTTGAGATCAAATAGAGGAGGAGAATTTATATCAGATGAATTCACTAATTTATGTAATGAGCATGGTATAAAAAGATAGGTTTTGCACCAAGAACACCACAACAAAATGGGATTGCTAAGAGAAGAAATAGATCAATAGTTGATTGCGCAAGAACACTAATGATAGAGAAGGACATCACCCAAATCTTCTAGAGGGAAGCTATCAGCACAGCTGTTTATACACTTAACAGAGTACAATTGAAGAAATACACAAAGAAGACACCTTATAAGCTATGGTATGGTAAAACACCCAATGTAAGTTACTTCAAAATATTTGGTAGTCAATGTTATGTCTTAAAGGATGATAGAAATGGAAAGCTTGACGCCAAAAGTGA
>MU227219.1:831146-845821 GCA_018584345.1 Thuja plicata
TGTTTGAGGCCACTAATTCACCCCCCCCCCCTTAGTTATTACTAATATAGGAGTGACTTATTCTCATAGTTGTGGTCTATTTAGGTCCCTGACAAATAGTTCCAATGGTTCTTTCACTCATTTGCAACCCATATGACATAGTTGCTTCACAAACCCAAGACTAGGCTTGTAGCCTTTTTTCGAAGGAAAATTGACCTTAAATTAGATTCTTCCATATAACTTCCTTAACTAATTAAGGATTCAAAAACCCTTTATGGCCTAATAATTTGGACTCAATCTCTAGAACATGGAAATGAGAGAGAGACAAGAAGACACACCAAATTGCTTCTGTAATTAGGGCTAATTAGGCCTCCACTTGCACTACAAGTGCCTATAGAATGCATCTAATTCCCTAACTGATGATTAGATTATGTGAGGGTGTGTACAAGGGTCTCCTCCACTGATTTAGGGCCTCTAATGAATCCCCAAACAAGAGTTATGATTGTTGTCCTAATTCTGGATTTGGTGTATACATAGTGATATACACCTAGCGCATCATTGTAACTCCATCTCCCTACATTTTGGTGAACCTATCCTAAAAATTTATAAATAAAATCATAAAAACATTATTTCCACCAAGGTTCATTGAATTCCCATGGTGGAAAAAGGAATTACACTCAATTCTCTTAGAAACCCTGATTTAGGGCCTAAAAACCAAGTAGTGAGATTGCAAATTCAATAAATTTTAAACTATGATTGATCAACACATGAAACCAAAAGAAAATGGAAGAAGGTTCACAAGACTAACTCTTGGTGTCATATTTTCATGTCCTTCAGTCCGTACCAATCCGTACAGATCAACTATCCTGGGGTTTTGCAGAGAAATAGTTATATTTTATTGATTTCAAAATGCCAAATTACATCATTAGTCTACCACCCACCTGAAAGGGATTTTGTAGGCACTCCCAATGGTTATATAAAATATTTGAACTAATTTATCCATTTGGGAGTTGTTTTACAAAATGTTTTCAATTTTTCTCTAAAGTTGCTTAACAACTTTTGAGCAACTTTTGCATATTTTGCAATTTTGCAAATTTGATGAGAAAACTTGGTCTCAATCTTATTTTTGTCATCCCTAGTGGATCCAAACATGAAAAAACTTAAAAAAATATATTCCTAGGTTTTTGGATCATTAATGACCAGTAGTTGACCAAGGGCTCATAAGGTGCCAAAATTGGAACTATGGTCTTACAGAGGGGCCCAATGATTAACCCAATGTTCTAACATAACTATAGGCCTCTTAGGACCTTGATGGAACCCCTAGGTTCCATAGGAAAACTTGGTTCATTCAAGGTGATCTTGAACCAGATATTTTATTATAAAAGTGGCAGTATGCATTAATGACTGAAAGACAGATAAGGGAAGGGACGTTAGCTAAGGTCATTCTTGATTTCACCAAGAAATAGATAGCCAAATTTATTGAACAATATCAAAGGAAGTTTATTTCTAAACAACGAGCCTATGCAATACTGAAAAATGATGTTGAAGGTGCAGTACAAGAGAGTACCATAATTTGGAAGGAAAATTTTGGGCTATAAACCAGAAGATAAGAAAGGTGAAGGCACCTCAGAGCCGAAGGAAATGGAAGACCAAATTTCTACTAATCAGACAAAGACCAAGATGGAACTGGAAGAGAAAAAAAATAATGTGAAAACTATATATCTCACAAGAGTCAGTCCCATTGACAATACACTTTGAGATAACAGCAATTTGGATGCCAAAGATTAGAATGAGCCAGCGAACACAAGCATGCAATCGCCTATTCAAACAACTGAGGTCAAGATAGAGAAAAAAGGAGAAAATGAGGTAACAAATAATAACCCACCTATTTTAGAGGTTGTGCAAACATTCTTAGAAAGTGGAGATAAGATGGAAGAAATAGCAAACAAGCCTACAGAAAAAGAGGCTATACAAGTGTTGGTGGATCTACCACACTCTGTATCATCTACTCCTACTATACCCAAAATTGGGAGTATACATGATCAACAGGTAATATTGACTCAGTTAAAGACTGCACTTGAAATTAATACTGAAAAATGAAAGGATATTGAAGAACCTGAGTCAAGTATCAGCTCACCAGAGCTCAAGAAGAAGAAGCTAAACAAGAAGAAGTCACCGAGCTTAAATGTCACATTAGATGAAGTTATTGTGATTCCTAAATGGGATCCAAAGAACTTGTCATATGAGCAGATTGAGACTCTTCAAGACCTATTAAAGGGGAAGAAGAGACAAGAAGAAATGAAGAGGGAGCACAAGTAGAAGCAAGTCCTCTATGATATAAAGGATATTTTTTTTAAAGCATTTGACATGGAAAATGAAAATCAGAAAGCACCAATTCTAGAACAGTTAGTTCACATTGTGCAAAAAGTGAATGATGAAAACATTGAGGCCAATGAAAACTTGTTGCAATGGTCTAAGAGAAAATTTAAGAACAGAGTCTTGGAGAAGATATCATAAGACATTGCTACCAAACAGGTTGATCTTTCTTCTCTTGTTAACATTCTTGAGGAATTTGCAAATAATGTTTATTCTTTGTACAAAATATTATGTGATGTACAATTATTTACAAAGGATAATCAACAGCTTATTGAGAATTTGCAATTAGATTTGAAGTCTATAGCGAACTCATTGAGCGTGGATTCTAGTTCCAGCTTTATACATTTTGATAGGTTGACACATGCACAGAGAAGGTTAGCCAATCTTATGGCTGAAGATGGCTGAATAAGGGCCAAATTGATAATGATTCAGACTAACCTAATACCTCATCTAGAAGTTATTCAGAAGGAAATTGTAGCTGCACGTGAATTAGTCAAGAGAGATCATCATCTCTCTATTGCAGATAGTTTGGTAAGTCTAGCTGCCGAGCTATAAATTAAGTTACAGGTTATGAAGTTTGTTAAGGATAGTTGGGATACAACATTTTCATTAATATTACAACTTCATAAGCCATTTTTGGATAAGTATAACTTTACCCCTACAGCTATTAGTGACAAAAACAAGGGGGAAATAGATAAGGAAACTAACAAAGATGTGCAGCAACAGGCATACTATTTTTTTAGCATGTACACTATGTAAATATTATATGAAGACCAAAGTATAATCTTAGGGGGAGTATGTTGTGTTAGGAAAATTTTGTGGATATAAAGAAATGATAAGTGTTTTTGCCACTAATGTCAAAGGGGGAGATTGTTCATCTCTAAGTTTTGTTGATAATTAGTATCCCACACTTAGTCATTTATCTAGGCAGGTTAGTCAGCCATCACTACGACTCAGCTATCTAGTATAGGCCAAGCAATAGTTATTGTTGAGAAGATAGTAGTTGTTGAGTTACATAGAAGCTGAGTGAAGTTGATCAGTTCATGCCGAGTGCCAGAGTCTTCATATGCCAAGCAAGACAGTTTTTTCATACATGTTAAGAATGGCACAAACTTGAAGGTAAACTGATTTGAGCCAACTTGTTTGGGCATTTAATGTTTTTCAATGGAGTTAATTACACATTAAATCATTTGATCCAATACGTGTCATAGAGCCAATCAGAAAATTGGAATGACCAAGCGGCATAAGTTTTTGATCTTGATCGTTGATCTAGATCTCATTGCCAGATCCATAAGGTATATAAGATTAATTCTTACCCTAATTTTGAAGATAGAGAGAAGGGGTGTGTGTGCATACAAGAGATATGCGAAAGGTTATTTTGAGTTAAGAAGTATAGATCTAGAAGAGAAACAAAGTAGTGAGTAGTAGAGTAAAGTTATATCAGATTATTAGATCAAAGAAGGTATTAGAAAGAGGAGATTCATCATCAGCATCTAAGTGCATATCGAAGGATCAGATCTTGAGACATTCTAACAAGTGTATCAGGTGAAATCTCTTAACAGAGTGGTTCTATTAGACCTTTCTAAATCTCTTAGCCGAGTGCTTACTTTATTGTAATTTTAAATCCTTTTACAAGGTAGATTGTAATGATCTGTAGCTCTTCACCAAGCAGACCTTTAATCAAGTAGATTATAAATTGTGATCAAACTTTGTATCCCTAACATGCACACTCTATTGCTACAGTAGTGAAGATTTTTGTGGGTGTCATCCCCACCCCAATTTTACCTTATTGGGTTTCTGGGTTACGAAATTTTGTGTCTTGAGTTACTTATTTTATGTTATGGATGCTACTAGTTGATAGATCAATTACATTTAAGGTATGGTTGTAGATTAGTTTGTTTTAAATGTCAAAATTTATAAGACCCGATTCACCCCCCCACCCCCCTCTCAGTATCTTACTTTCCCATATTGTATTTCCAACAAGTATGTGTAAAGTATACAAGTATATAAAGCATCTCATTTATATTATGTGAGATGTGTTAGGATCTTCCATGATAACTATGCAAATAAAATCAATTGATGGTCTAATTTACATTGTCATAGTCAGAAAAATGATGGTTACTAAGACTGAATATTTCACTAATTGGTGGAAGAGCATGATATGAAAATCAAAGTGCAAGTTTTTCAAGAATGCTACTAGCTAGTATTTCAATGAGTTCTAGAAGTGATGCATAAAATGGAGATAAGGATAACATGAGATGGAATATATTTTGATGAATTTTTTTAACTTGTACAACTTGAGCATTTTATGATAGAAAATTTGATAACTAGATCATATCCAATTTGGACTTCCCACCAATAGAACTATTGATCATATTCACTCTTATCTTGTTTCATGTGCAGGTGTGTAGAAATTATAGGTTGAGAGAATGGTCAGAAGAGAATATAAGGTGAAGTGATACATTTTCATGAACAATGACATGAAATTGTGAATGTCAAAGAAAAAGGTGGAGTAATGTGTAAATGATGCTTTATGTGGCACGCAAGTTTTTTTTTGTTCTATTTGTTCCTGCTTCAAATGTTTAATGTGAAGATTATTGTTGTAAATTTGAGGGTTAATCTTATATTAGTCATAAAGATATTTTTTCAATATGTGTATATTCTTTTAGAGGTATCAAATATTATGTGAAAATTAATGATAGGTGTTTGAGGATAGACTTGTTGGAACAATTTGAGCATGTGTAGTAGTTATTTATTGAGACCATTTAAGGTTTCTTGAAAAGATAAGTGAAAACTATTAGAAATACAATATTGGGAAAGCAAGATACTCAGAGGGGGGTGAATCAGATCTTGAAATTTAATCACTTAAAACTAACTGATCCACATTCATACATATATGAAATTAATCTCACAACTATTAGCATCCACAACATGAAATAAATAACTCATGACACAGAATTTTGGTAACCCAAAAACCCAAACAGGTAAAACTAGGGTGGGGATGATACCCACAAAGATCTTCACTACTGCAGAAATAAAGTGTGTCTGTTAGGGATACAAAGTTTGATCACAATATGTAATCTACCTGGTTAAAGGTCTGCCCGGTTAAGAGCTTTAGATCATTACAATCTACCTTGTAAAAGGATTTAAACTTACAACAAAGTAAGCACTCAGCTAAGAGATTTACAAGGGTCTGCAAGAACCACTCTATTAAGAGATTTCACTTGATACACTTGTTAGAATGTCTCAAGATATGATCCTTTGATGTGCACTCTGATGCTGATAACGAATCTCCTCTTTACAATACCTTTTCTGATCCTATAATCTGATATGTCTTTACTCTATTGTTCACTACTTTGTCACTCTGCTAGATCTATAATTATTCCTTAAAATAACTCTTAGCGCATCTCTCTATACACATACACTCTATACTCTCATACTTTTTAGGGTTTAAGAAGCAATCTTAATATACTTTACGAATCTGGCGATTAGATCTAGATCAACAATCAGGATCAAAATCTTATGCCGCTTAGGAATTCCAATTTTATGATTGGATCCATGCCACGCATAGGATAAAACAATTAAATGCATAATTAACTCCTTTGAAATCATTAAATTTGTGAACAAGTCAGGCCAAAATGGTTTACCTACAATTTTGTGCCATTCCTGACATGTATGTCAAAATTGTCTTGCTCGGCACTTAAGTCTCTAGCACTCAGCATGAACATGATCAACTTTCGCTTGATTGTCGAATCACTTGGAAACCATAAATCTACTTGGCAACAAATATGTTGGATAGCTTGGCCGTAGTGATGACCAGCTAACCTGCCTGCATAAATGACTAAGTGTGGGACACTAATGATCAACAAAATTTAGAGATCAATAATCTCCCCCTTTGATATTAGTGGCAAAAACATACCTATCATTTCTTTCCATCAAAAATTTGCCTAAGTACACAATGTACTCCCCCTAGGAATGTACTCCATACTACATACAAAAATTTACATAGTATACATGCCTTCAACAAGAATATTTATACCTGGTTTTATTCCTCTTGTGCTGAACCCTTATCAGTTTCCCCCTTGTTTTTGTCACTGATAGTTGGTGGAGTTAAGTTATACTTGTGCAAAAATTGTTTATGAAGTTGTAATGTTAAATAAAATGTTGTATCCCAACTGTCCTTTACATATTTCATAACCTATAACTTGACTTCTAGCTCAGTAGCTAGACTCACCAAACTATCTGTAGTAGAGAGATGCGGATCCCTCTTGACTAAGTCTTTTGCAGTAGAAAGTTCCTTCTAAATAACCTCTACATGAGGTATTAAGGCATTCTAAATAGTTATTAACTTTGCTCTTATTCTTCCATCTTCAACTATAAGCTCGGCTAATCTTTTCTGTGTATGAGTCAACTTATTAAAGTGTATGGAGTTAGTGCTACCATCCATGCTTAATGAACTACCAGATGACTTCAAATCTAATTGCAGCTTCTAAATAAACTGTAGATTATCCTTTGTAAAGAATTATACATCACATAACTTTCTATACAAAGAATAAAAATTATTTGCAACTTCCTCAAGAATATATACAAGAGAAGAAAGTTCAACCTATTTTGTAGCAATCTCTGCTAAGATCTTCTCCAAGAATTTGTTCTAAATTTTTCTTTCAGACCATTGCAACAAATTTTCATTAGCCTCAATGTTTTCATCATTGACCTTCTACACAATGTGAACTAACTATTCCAGAATAGGTGCTTGAGGATTTTCATCTTCCATGTCAAAAGATTTCACAAAAATATCCTTGATGTCATGTAAAACTTGCTTTTGTTTTTTCTCTCTTTTCATTTCTTCTTGCATTTTCTTCCTCTTAAGTAGGTCTTGAAGAGTCTCTATCTGCTCAAAAGACAAATTGTTGGGATCCCATTTTGGAATCACAATGACTTCATCTAATGTGACATTTAGGTTTGGAGACTTCTTCTTAATTATTTTCCTCCTCTTGAGTTCTGGTGAGTTGATGCTCGGCTCTGTTTCATCAACACCTTTTCCTTTAACAGTGTCAGTTCCCATTACATCTTTCAATTTAGTCAAGATTGTCTGATGATTAGGCATATCCCCAATTTTAGGACTAGTGGGAGTAGATGATGCAGAGTGTGGTAGATCAACCAACACTTGTACAGCCTCTTGTTCTTTAGGCTTAGTATCCTTTATCTCCTCTCCACTATCTAAAACTGTTTGCACAACCTCTAAAATAGGTGGATTTTCAGTATTTACCTCTTGTTCTTCTGTCTTCTCTTTCTCGGCTTCTTTCTCTTCATTTTTCTCTTCATCTTTCTCTTCATCACCCTCATTAGCCTTGATAGGTGATTTGATACTTATGTTTGTCGGCTCATCCTAACCCTCGGCATCCAAATTTCTAGTGTCATTAATTGTGGTGTCAATTGGACTATCTGCTATCAAATCCACAGTTTTCACTGTATCTGTTTTCTCTTTCAATTCTACTCGAGTCTTTGTATATTCAGTAGCAATTTGTTCTTCTTCTTTCTGTGGCTCATAGGTGGTCTCTACTTCTTTTTCCTTCTGCTTGGGGGTTCCTTCATCTGATTTCTTCTCTTTTGGGACTAACAACCCAAAGAGTTCTTTCCAAATCCTAGTACTCTATTGTAATACTCCTTCAATATCATTTCTCAAAATAGCATAGGCTCTAAGTTTAGGTATAAACTTATGCTTATTATCCTGAACAAATTTAGCTAACTATTTCTTGGTTAGTTCTGGGAAAACTCTAGCCAATGTTGCTTCTCTTATCTTCCTTTCAGCCATCAATGCATATTCCCATTTACTAGATAAAAAGTCATAAAGTTCTATTGGGACATTATTTCCTATCTCTATAGGTGTCATCTTGAAAGTGTTCATCATTTCTAAAATTGCTTCCTGAACCTTATGCTTATCTTCCATCTTTAACTTCTCATACTTGATAAATTTAAATCTAGATAACCCTACAGAACTTCTGTTGTTCTTATATACCTCGTCAATGTCTGTGGGATGTTTGAATGATGTAGTAGGTATGTTGCTGGGTTCATTAGTTTCTTCCTTTTCTTCATCACTATCTAACTCCAAGTGTAGTTTTCTCCTTAATCTCTTCATAGGTAGGCTCGACACAGCCTTTGTTGTAACTTGTTTCCTTTTACCAGAACTGCTCTCTCCAGCATTCTGCTTTGTATATACTTTAGTTTGTAATGCAGGAGATGAAACAGTTGATGCCCTTATCCTTAGATGGTTAACAATAGGAGGGGTAACCTTAGGTTTTTCTTTGCTTAGCTTGGTTGCCTTAGAAACTGGTGGTTGCTTTCCTTTTGCTTTCATAGGAATCTCTTCCTCAGATTCACTAACTTCTTCTTCTTCAGTAGATATGTCTTCTCCTTGTCCAATAGTTAGGCCTAGAGGTGCATCCTCTACCTCCTCATCACTAGGTAACTGAACCATTTTCTTTAGATTCTTAACAATCTTTTTCCTCTTCCCCTCCATAGTTCTAGCCTTCAAATTCATAGATATTTTGGCCTTTGCTTCTTCATAGTTTCCAGATCATTTAACTGAGCTATCAATATCCTCTACTAGGAGTGTTTTGATTGATGCAGATTTCTCATCAATGTTAACTTCATAAGGAAATGGCTTTAGCCATGATACCCTAGGTATTACTTCCTGAGCATAAGTGAAATCTATGTCAACTAGAAAACAAATTTCCTCATAACGCTTCTCCACTAATGAACTAGGAATTCTACTTCTCAACCTCATTCTCTTCTTGAATTCAACAAAGTATGTTCCCATAATATTGTTAAATTTAATGCCTAATTGTTGAATGAATGCATTAATCTACTGAGTGATAGGTCTTTCCTTCTTCCAAACAATATCTATGAGTGTGGGAAATTAATTTCGTACATAGAAGAATATACAAACTAGTAGATAACCAAACTTACATGATGAGTTATTTTCCTTCCTGATTGAAGAAATTTTCTCTACCAGTTGCATCAACTGAAGCTTGGAAAGGTCGTAAGTATGATTCTTTTTCACTATCTTCCAAGCTTGATCGACTGTCATACATGGAACACTATTTAGTTGGCTTGACTGATAGAACTTATGTGCAATTACCCTTACTCTAAAATCAAGCTCCAAATCCTTGATTGTAGAAATATTCATGCCTCTATTGTTCCAAACTTCTCCAGTATTAGCTGCTATATCTTCCTTGCTCAGATCTCTCATGGTCCTTTTCCCTCTAACAATCGAATACCCAATTACCCTATGAATAATGTCTTTTTTAATCTTAATTGGTCCATTGTACAGCCAAATATTCATGTCATGTACTCGGCTCAAGACAATCTTAATCCATTCCATTTTAAAATCCTACAGGAATTCTAGGGCATGAGTTAACCCTTTGTCACCTAGATGTTTGAATTCATCTTTCAGAATTTCATTTTCACACAATTTGTTGTAAGATTCCCTCACTTTGCTATTCTTGACTTTGCCAATTTTAACCGTATAAAAATATCTTACATCATGTATCATAAGTACCTTGGGTGGAACTGACAAAATGGATCCAGTCAAATCACCCTAGATAGCACTTTCTAGAATGACACAGAAGTAGGGAGGTGTACAAGCGTCGCTCCTCATGAATTGAACTTGTCTCAACTCCTTCTCCATACCCTTGATTTCTGTGGAAGAACTTGTGGCCATAATCTTAGAAATTAGGGTTTAGAAGATGATGAACAGAGTACCTTGACAAGTCATACTTCACACTGTTCACTTTAAGGTTGCCGATGACACAATGAAAATATCCTCGAGAAAACTTTGCAGAAATCAAGTTTGCAAATCCTCAATCACTCTGTGAAATTCTAAATCACAAGGTAAGAATGAGGAATAAATGGCTCTATCCTTTTATAGACTCCAAAGGTCAAATTAGGTCAACATTAAATGTTCTGTTCATTGGGTTAGTGCCAAATAATTGTCTACGGCCGACTAACACAACTTTCATACCACTCGGTTAACCATACTCAATCATCACAAAAACTTACTCGGCCAACCATATCAGCTAGGCACACGCTAAAGAGCTCGGCCTTAGTACATACCACTAATGCTCGGCACCTATAGTGCAATTAGACTTTTACTCGGTACATGTCTTCAAATATGTTTTGGTGCATCTTAACATATACAGATATAGACTTTGGCACATTTATATGTTAGGAACTGGTGTAAGATATGAAATTTAAATGCATGCAAATATGTACTTTGACACATTTATATGTTAGGAACTGGTCTAAGATATGAAATTTAAATTCAGTTCCTTACATACCTCTTTTGCTTAGTTTGAGATTGTGTGATCACCTAATCCATTGGATTGGGTGACCTCGGCTTTAGTAGTTTCACTGCTACTTGGTTTTGTTTTCCTTACCCATGTTTGGTTCATCTGTGCTCTAATTTCCTCAATGCTAGGAGTAGGTACTCTTGTCTTGCACTCTCTCTTAGTATGACCAATTTTTAAACAACTAAAGAAAACTAGGCTTCCATTCATCCAACTCTTAGATCTTCCTCTGAAATGTGTCTTTATGTAGTCTTCAGGTGCATGTCCATACTCTTCAAAGTAATGAAAAATTTCCCTTGTGTTATAATCCCAATTGTAAGTGTTTCCTTTCCTTGGTGCTTTTGCTTTTGTCTTTGATGTCCATTGTTGTTTAGTATTAGATCTTCAATATTGTGCCTTATGTCCAAATATTTGATAGTTGTAACAATATCCATTGATTCTCGGTGTGGGATGTGCATCATTTTCCTTAGCCCAACATTCATGTGCTTTATGTCCAAACTTCTTACAGTTAAAGCAATAACCATTGAACTTGGGTTTAGGATTGGACTTACCATTCTTTCTTTGGTAGATGTTTGTTGTGTGTCCCAATTTTCCACTGTGGTGGCATACAAGTTTGTTCTTCTTTGTCTTTGCATTCTTCTTTTCACCAATCTTAGATGATTCTCCTTTCTCAATAGATGTCTGTTGTTCAGTGTAGCCTAATCCAGAAGAATCTTTTGATCTCCTTGATGCTTCCATCAAGTTCTCAAATTGAGTCAAAGCTTCATTAGGTCTATTCAACCTTTCATTAAGTTCTTTCTTAGATCTTAATGCATCCTTCAATTGACTGTTCTAGGATCTCAGATTCATTATTTCCATGTATTTCCTACTGATCTCATGATTTGCAAGTAGCAGTTGATTCACCCTGTCAACTTGATTGTTTGTTATCATTTGTACATCATGTGTCTTTTCATCAAGTCTGACAGTCATCATTTGTTTATCTTCTTCAGCCATAGCTCTATCATCTTCAACTTTCTTCTTTTGTTCCACTACTTCACATAGTCTTATTGTCTGCATTTCTTGTTCTCTTTTCAAGTTTCTAACTTCTTCACATAGTGTTCTGCATCGCTCTCAATAGAATCTCCATTTTGAAATAGATTTGCAGTGTCTTCTTCCTGATAATGAGTATCATTCATTTGTTTGGCCAAATCTTTCCTAGATGTCAATGACTTCCTCAATTCTTGTCTAGCTGTCTCAAGCTGATGTAATGCTAGCTGAATTTCAATCTTCTGATTCTCAATGGATTTACCCAATTTTTAAATCTCCATCTCCAGATCTGTACTCTTAGGCTGATTAAAACCTTTTGTAGGAGAACTGAGCTTTGATACCAATTGTTGGAAATTCAATATTGGGAAAGAAATATACTAAGAGGGGGGGGAATTAGATCTTGAAATTTAATCACTTAAAACTAACTAGTTCGCATTCATACATATATGAAATTAATCTAACAATAATTAGCATCCAAAACATGAAATAAATAACTCATGACACAAAATTTTGGTAACCCAGAAACCTAAATAGGTAAAACTGGAGTGGGGATGATACCCACAAAGATCTTCACTACTGTAGCAATAAAGTGTGTCTATTAGGGATACAAAGTTTGATCACAATATGTAATCTACCTGGTTAAAGGTCTTCCTGGTTAAGAGCTTTAGATCATTACAATCTACCTTGTAAAAGGATTTAAACTTACAACAAAGTAAGCACTCAGCTAAGAGATTTAGAAGGGTCTGCAAGAACCACTCTGTTAAGAGATTTCACCTGATACACTTGTTAGAATGTCTCAAGATATGATCCTTTGATGTGCACTCTGATGCTGATAATGGATCTTCTCTTTCCAATACCTTTTCTGATCTTATAATATGATATGTCTTTACTCTATTGTTCACTGCTCTATCACTCTGCTAGATCTATACTTCTTAATTAAAATAACTCTTAGCGCATCTCTCTATACACATACACTCTATACTCTCATACTTTTTAGGGTTTAAGAAGAAATCTTAATATGCTTTAAGAATCTAGTGATTAGATCCAGATCAATGATCAGGATCAAAAGCTTATGCCGCTTAGGCATGTCAATTTTATGATTGGCTCCATGCCACGCATAGGATAAAAAAATTAAATGCATAATTAACTCCATCAAAATCATTAAATGCATGAACAAGTCGGCCCAAAATGGTTTACCTACAAGTTTGTGTCATTCCTGACATATATGTCAAAGCTATTTTTCTCTAAACTTAAGTCTCTAGCGCTCGGCATGAACATGATCAACTTTCACTTGATTATCGAGTCACTCGGCAACCATAAATCTTCTCGGCAATGACTATGATAGATAGCTCAGCCTATACTGGATAGCTCGGCCTTAGTGATGACCAGCTAAACTACCTGGATAAATGACTAAGTGTGGGACACTAATGATCAAAAAAACTTAGAGATCAACACAAACCTGAGAGAAGTCTTACAATAACTGTAGAAGGTTTCATATTCTTGACAATGATGATAGTGTGTTTATGATCATGATTTTTAGTTCTTGAATATGCAATTAATAGTTGTTAAAACAAGGTTTACTACAATAGTCTTGAAGTACTCCTTATAAAATTTTGAATATTTCTACTATTTGTTAGGAACCTGTGTGTTCCTTCTGTTTATTTTGTTAGTGTAGAGTTGTCGAATGCATATGCTTTGTAAGTCATCCTGTGAGTATATTTTATTATCCCACATGCATAGGTAGTTTCACTTTTATAGATCGTACTTAGTATATAAGAGTAGGTTGAGGTCTTTGATGGACACCGACGAATTTATTATATTGAGCTTGCTCAAAGGAGGTTACCCCCTTGAAGTGGCCCGGGATCAATAGATTCATTTTGAGTTCTACTATTGCTCTATATTCTGTTATTTCATGCATTCTCACCATATTGCTGTAAGGAGGTTCCTCTCATCTGGTATCAGAGCACTTTCTTGGTCTCACTGGGTGGAAATTACGTCAAATTTTTTTCATCGTGGCCTTCAGGTTCCTTTCAGTTCTAATATCTCTTGTTATTGCTATAACTCTTTTTCATTATTTCGTATTTGAGTGAATTTTCCTGAGTCGATTGTGCCATAGCTTCCTTTCTTTCTTCCCGTTTCCTCTCACAGTTCCTCAGAACGCCTACAATACCATTTTGCATACTTCCTTCCTTGACAACCCAACCCCAAATTCTATATATCAAAGCCCTAAATCCCTCATTTATCAAATTTTAGGGTTTCCCCTATGTTTTCCGCTTCTCATCCAATCGCCACCAAACCGAGCCACAAGATTCCATTCCTCATTCTGCTCCCTTATCCCTCTTGGACTGCTCACCTCATTCTGCCTCCCCAACCCTGAAACCCTCATTTTTCCATTTCCCTTTTCCTCAGAAAGTCTCCAACCACTCGTCCAACACCCATTTCCCATATGAGTTTTGCCCAAATCCAAGTTTGCCCTAACTGAAAAAGTTTTTGTTTCTCGTTTTCTACCAATTGCCAAAAAAAAAAAAAAAAAAAACTACTTTATGGTTGTTACATGTACAGGAGAAAAAATCATGGAAGAGGAAATTGCATCCCTCAAAACCAAAATTCAAGATCTGGATGACAAAATTCTCGGTCTCAACCTTCAGCATTTAGCCATAAACCGAAACCATTCTATAGACGTTGGGTTCTCTTCTGGCAATTTCCGTGGACCGAAGCTTGATTTTCTGCGCTTCGATGGTACTGATCCGACTAGATGGATTTATAGGGTAGATCATTATTTTAGCTTGCATAATACTTTGGATAAAAACAAAGTTCCCCTTGCATCTTTTCATTTGGAACATGAAGCTCTTCAATGGTTCTGTTGGTACATCAAGGCTAATGTAGACCCAACATGGATAGAATTGTGCACACTCCTTTTGGAGCACTTTGGCCCTAGTGCTTTTG
>MU227219.1:848849-860834 GCA_018584345.1 Thuja plicata
TTGTCTCTGATCATGATGCAACTTTTACCAGTCATTTTTGGACTGAACTGTTTCAACAAACTGGCACCAAACTAAAGATGAGTTCGGGCTATCACCCACAAACTGATGGTCAGACTGAAATTGTCAATAAATGCTTGAAAACTTATCTTCGCTGCTTCTCTTCCGAACAGCAACATCAGTGGGCTAAGTGGCTTCCTTTAGCTGAATGGTGGTACAATACCCCTTACCACAATGCCTCTAAAATGACTCCATATGAAGCAGTCTATGCTCAGGCACCTCCAGTGCTCCTTCCCTACACTCCTAGCAGCTCACCAGTCTAGGTAGTTGACATAGTTCTCTGCACCAGGGATCAGATTCTTTGCACCTTACAGGATAATCTTCACATGGCCCATAATCGAATGAAATAGCAAGCAGATCAACACCGTTCTTAGCGCTCATTTCAAGTTGGGGATATGGTTTTTCTTCGTCTACAGCCATACAAGAAATCCTCCCTGAAGCTTAAAGTGCGTCGTAAGCTGGCCCTAAAATTTTATGGGCCTTATAAGGTTCTGCAGAAGATTGGTTTAGTTGCTTATAAACTGGAACTTCCTCCTTCTTCCCGCATTCATCCAGTATTTTATGTTTCTTGTCTAAAGCAAGTTCTTGGTACCAACGTCAGAGCACAAACTGCTCTCCCTAAAATGGATAAGGAAGGATCCATTATCCTGGAGCCAGCGGCAATCATTGACCAGCGCACTCATCAGCTTTTCTCTGGCTCCATCTCTGAGGTCTTGATTCAGTGGCATGGCATGCAACCAGAGGATGCTACCTGGGAACCCCTTCTTCAGATTCAGCAACAATTTCCACACCTTAAGCTTTGAGGAAAAAGCTTTTTTCTAAGAGAGAGGGGATGTTAGGAACCTGTTTGTTCCTTCTATTTATTTTGTTAGTGTAGTGTTTTCGGACGCATATGCTTTGTAAGTCATCCCGTGAGTATATTTTATTATCCCACATGCATAGGTAGTATTACTTTTATAGATCATACTTAGTATATAAGAGTAGGTTGAGGTCTTTGATGGACACCGACGAATTTATTGTATTGAGCTTTCTCAAAGGAGGTTACCCCCTCAAAGTGGCCCGCGATCAATAGATTCATTTTGAGTTCTACTATTGCTCTATATTCTGTTATTTCGTGCATTCTCACCATATTGCTGTAAGGAGGTTCCTCTCACTATTTTTAACAAATATGGAAGTCATATAAGAATTTGATAGTGTATCATGCATGAAGCGACTTATATCTTGAGTTGGTATTTTTTGGGGGGATTACCAGTTTCAGACATTAAAGAGACAAGGTACTAAAGATGTTTCTACAAGTTAACTTTAAGTGGGAGATGATTGAGAGATTGATTTCCCTTTGTCATGTGTTGTTCAAAAGGGGAGAAGGAGTTTGTTGACTTTGGAATGTTTTCCATTGATGTCAAAAGGATGATAGTGTGTAGTAGAAGTATGAAGAGGTGATTATATGTCTCATGTATCAATTGTTAACTCAATTGTGAACAAAGGTGAGCACCACAATAATATGCACTTGCTAGAGATCGACTTTGCATTCATGATACTGTTAGATTGAGACTATAATGTTACAGGTGTGAAAGTATTATTGATAATCTACAAGTGATTTTGGTGTCAACTTGTATTTGTTTGTGACAACATGCTCTGAAGGTTCACAATAAATTTTGTGTTGTAGGTTGATTGACTCTAAAAGAAACATTGTAATCTTGAAAATGATACAATAGTATCAATTTTGTTTATGTTCAACATTCTTTGATAAATGAATCTCTTAAACTTTCTATTGAAATAGACAAATTTATACTTTGTGAAAACACTAACAAGATCTTGCACTTGGTTATTATGATATCATTCATGTTTACCATAGTCATTTGTTTCTTCCCTATTCCAATCATAACAATATTGACCATTATATTAAAAACAAATATGCCTCTGTAAAAAAACTAAAGTTGAATTTGTTTTTGTCACTTGAATTACAGGAAGCAAAGAAGGCAGTGACAAAGATACAAAAGGAAACGATAGGAAATCTTTATGTAGTGACAGTTAGACAAAAGGTAATTCTATGATAACAAGGGTCTATAGGTTAAATAGTGTTTATTAGTATCTTAACACATTATTATCATCTAGCAATGATTAGTCTTCACACTTTATCTAATTAAATTAGATTTGTAATCATAACATTTTCTTTAAGTAAACTGATTATACATAATCGTTGGAAATCATTGTTGTTTATGTTTTTTTTATTGGTAATCAGTAATGATTCATAAGGAGAATCTATTTTTTATATGAGAGATGTCATGAGATACCAAGAAAAGTGTTAGAAAAGACACATGTTGATAGTTACATAAAATATGTTGCCTTTACAAGTTTATGATCGATGCATAGATATGTGTTTATTTTGGAAGGAAAGGTGAATATAAAGAGTTAGTTGAAAACTAACTTCTACTAATTTTTTGTAATAATAGTCTTGGGGATATGATGAAGAATTAATAGGTGTTGGTTTATATTTTTTGGGTGAAGCGGATTTATGGATAATATATCCTAAATGGGTAATGGAGAGATAACATTGTACAAACTAATTGTGAAATAAGATAGAGAAAGTACCAAATAGAGCATCGCTAGTTTGTCTTCTAATGTTGTGAGAAGAATTGTCAATAGTACATCATATTGTTGTGTTTCAATTCCTATATATGATGATCAAAGAAAGTGACCAAAATTTAAGAGATAGAATATGTTACTTCATGTAGATCAAAGATAGTATTCCTTGATGTTTGCTGATGAGTTTAAATAAAAGAGTTTGTATGACTACTTTTTTGCTATCAAGAAGAGTATTGATGTTCTTCTATGTTACACTTCATCAGGTAATTCTATGATAACAAGGGTCTATAGGTTAACTAGTGTCGATTAGTATCTTAACACATTATTATCATCTAGTAATGATTAGTCTTCACTCTTTATCTAATTGAATCAGTTTTGTAATCATAACATTCTCTTTAAGTGAACTGATTATACATAATCATTGGAAATCATTGTTGTTTATGTTTTTTTATTGGTAATCAGTAATGATTCATAAGGAGAATCTATTTTTTATATGAGAGATGTTATGAGATATGAAGAACAGTGATAGAAAAGACACATGTTGATAGTTACATAAAATGTGTTGCTTTTACAAATCTATGATCGATGCATAGATATATGTTTATTGTGGAAGGAAAGGTGAACATAAAGAGTTAGTTGAAAACTAACTTCTACTAATTGTTTGTAATAATATTCTTGGGGATATGATGAAGAATTAATAGGTGTTGGTTTATATTTTTTGGGTGAAGCGGATTTATGGAGAATATATCTTAAATGGATAATGAAGAGATAACATTGTACAAACTGATTGTGAAATAAGATAGACAAAGTACCAAATAGAGCATTGTTAGTTTGTCTTCTAATGTTGTGAGAATAATTGTCAATTGTACATCATATTGTTGTGTTTCAATTCGTATATATGATGATCAGAGAAAGTGACCAAAATTTAAGAGATAGAATATGTTACTTTATGTAGATCAAAGATAGTATTCCTTGATGTTTTCTGATGAGTTTAAAGAAAAGAGTTTGTATGACTAATTTTTAGCTATCAAGAAGAGTATTGATGTTTTTCTACATTTAACAATGGGAATTGTTAGTAATAACTGAGGGGGGGGTGAATCAGTGGGCTCAAAAATTAATCCATTAATCAACCATGGAATCAGTGGCATGATCATCAACTTAACATCTTCAAACAATCAATCAGTTATAGTTCATCAATCTCTCCCTTTGGCATTGATGACAACACACTACACTGTCACACTATATTATTACTAATACAATATGAAAAATAACATTTGAATTTCATCAAACTACCAATCTTATGTACTATAACCGATATAAATATCTGGTCCTCAGTAAGTTCATATAACTTAGATTTGATTCTTGCAACTTTCTTTCTATCTTTAATCCCTTTACTAGATAGATGCAGAATCTTTCTTTCTCTGATGTGATGTGTTCTTTTCCTGTGTCAAACTCTCTCCATTTCACTGTTCTCCTTTTCTTTTGATGTCTCTTGTCAGCAATTATTTCTCTTTGTATGTACTCTCTATTTCTTGTTACATCTCTCCCTCTGGATAATGTGATGGATATAATATCTCCTTATATAATCTCTCCCATGGATATAATCTCTCCCTAAGTGTTAATGGATCCTAGAGGTGATAATGGATATAATCTCTCCTTATATAATCTCTCTCATGGATATAATCTCTCCCTGAAGTGATAATCTTTCCCTAAGTGATAATATATCCTTGATGTGATAATGGATATAATCTCTCCCTTTGATAGCAATGCCAAAAAAATATTTTTGATAGTAATGCCAAACAAATCCTTTCTATCCATAATATACTCCTTGAATTTCTCTATCCATCACTAATACAATAACTTTGGTGCTTAGAGTAGATAAATACCTTGTTCTGTATAGATTTATCTTTGAGGTCCATTTCTTTGATTGCATCAACATGAATGATATTCTGATAATATGTAGGCTGATGCAGCCTTCTAGTCATTTTACTGACCAGTAGACAAGGGTCTGACCCCTAGTCTCTTTCTCAAGTACTCAAATGCATCCATGGGCAGTGGCTTGGTGAAGATATCGGCTAATTGTTCCTTTGATTGCACATACTCAAGTATCACCTCCTTTTCTTGAACTTTCTCTCTTAAATATTGATACTTGATGGCACTATGCTTTCTTTTAGCATGCATGACTAGATTCTTGGAAATGTTTATTGCACTTGTATTATCATAATAGATAATTACTGGTTCAAGAATTTTCATATGCATACCTTCTAGTAACTATTTGATCCATGCAATATTTGAGCAATTTGCAGTAGCAGCAATATACTCTACTTCTGCAGTAGACTGAGAGATGCATCCTTGCTTCTTGTTGATCCATGTGACAAGTCTGTTACCCATAAAGAATACTCCTCCAGTTGTGCTCTTTTGGTCATCAATATTTCTAGCCCAATCAGCGTCGATAAAGACCTTAAGCTCAAATTTTCCTTCTCTTCTATACCATAAACCATATTCCTTGGTATTCTTTAGATATCTTAGGATTCTTTTCACAGCAGTCATATGTCATTCCCTCAGATTAGCAGAAAATCTTGCAACTATTCCTACTGCATGTGCAATATCTGGTCTAGTATGTACAACATACATGAGTTTTCCAATCATTAATCTGTGCCGAGTCTGATTTACCTCTAATGACTTGTCCTCCTTTGTCATCTTACATCTAGTTGCCATCAGTGTTCCAACTAGTTTGGAATCTTCCATCTTGAATATTTTCAGCACTTCCTTGATGTATTTGGATTGTGTAATGAAAATACCTTCATCTTGTTGCATGATCTATAGACCAAGAAAGAACTTTATCTCTCCTAACATAGAAATCTCAAACTCTTTTCTCATTTCATTTGCAAATTATTTGCATAGCATATCATTGCCTCCAAATATGATTTCATCAACAAATATCTTAGCAATCAAAATGTTAGCATCAGTATCTTCCTTTAAATAAATATTATTGTTTTCACTAGTCCTTACAAATCCAATACTTATAAGATAGGAATGAAGTCTTTCATACTAGGCTTGGGGTGCTTGTTTAAATCCATACAAGGCTTTGTGTAGTCTACATACCATGTCCTTCTTGTCTGGATCAACAAACCCTTCTGGTTTGTTCAATGTATACCTCTTCTTCAAGTATTCTATTTAGGAATGTAGACTTGACATCCATTTGATATACCTTGAATCCTTTACATCCAGCATAAGCAAGTAATATTCTCACTCCTTCTAGACTAGAAACGGGTGTAAAGGTCTCTCCATAGTCAATCCCTTCTTCTTGTGCATACCCCTTACATACTAGTCTTGCTTTATTTCTGGTGACTTCTCCATTCTCATTCAATTTCTTCTTGAATATCTATTTTGTACCGATGACATTCTTTTCATCTGGTCTCGATACAAGTTTCCATGTCTTATTTTTCGCTATCTTCTCAATCTCTTCATTCATAGCACTTATCCATTGATCATTATCAAGTACAACATTGACAGATTTTGGCTCATAATCACAAATAAGACATCTTGTGTTTAGAGACTTACTTCTGGTTCGCATACTAGCCTTCTTGTCTCCAATTATCTAGGTCTATGGATGGTTCCTTCTGACATATCTGGGAAGTATAGGTTCAGGTCTTTGTCTATCATCTTGATCATCATTTTGTTCTTCATTCTATTCTCCATCAGTTTGTGCATCATCTTGAGCAATATCCTGATTATCGGTATTTGCAGCCTGATGCTCAGGTGCAATGATCTGTTGTTCAGGAGCTATACATTGTTGGTCAGGTGGAGTGTCAGGTTCTTCATTGTAAACAAACCTGTTGTAGTCCTCTAGTTCTTTCATGCTTTCCTTTTTATTCCTCTCTGCAAATTCATCTCTCTTTACATTTGCACTTTCAACAATTTTGTTAGAGGCTTTATTGAGAAATTTATAAGCCTTGCTCTTGGTGAAATACCCTAGAAAGATTCCTTCATCACTCTTGGAGTCAATTTTTCCATTTCTATCATCTTTTAAGATGTAACATTGAATACCAAAAAATTTGAAGTAACTTACATTGGGTGTGTAACCATACCATAGCTCATAAGGTGTCTTCTTGGTGTCTTTCTTCAGTTGTACTCTGTTTAATGTGTAAACAGCAGTATTGACAGCTTCCCTCTAGACGATTTGGGTGATGCCTTTCTCTATCATCAGTGTCCTTGCACAATCAACTATGGATCTGTTCCTTCTTTTAGCAATTCCATTTTGTTGTGGTGTTCTTAGTGCAGAGACCTGTCTTTTGATTCCATGCTCATTACAAAAGTTACTGAATTCATCTAAAATAAATTCCCCTCCTCTATCTGACCTTAAGCATTTCAATTCTTTTCCACTTTGTTTCTCAACCATTGCTTTGTACCATTTAAACATCTTAAATGCTTCTGATTTATCATTTAGAAACATTACTGTCATCATTATAGAGTAATCATCAACAAAGAGAATAAAATATCTATCACCATAATAACTCTTTGTCCTCATGGGTCCACATAAATCAGCATGGAATAATTCTAGAATGGCATCAGATGTATGGGTTTTCCTTTTGAAACTAGACTTTGTCATCTTACCATTTTGACAATTCTTACACATGATATTGTCGGGATTGGTCATCGTCGGTAAGCCTCTTACATTTCTCTTTTTGCTTATCTTTATCATGTTTTCAAAGTTCACATGACACAATATTTTGTGCCACAACCATATGTCTTATTTTCTATCCATTAACAAAGTGGTACCAGTATCATTCAGATAGAATAAGTTACCTTTTGTCTGCTCAGCTGTTCCAATTAGATTTCCTGATTCATTGAAGATATTTGCCTTCTTATTTTCAAATGCTACTCTGTGACCTGAATTATTCAACTGAGATACACTCAATAGATTATAATTCAATCCTTTCACCCAATAATAATTTTCACATTTTATCAGGTTATTCAACATTATTGTTCCTCTACCTTCAACTGGACAAGGTGTGTCATTACCCATTCTTACTGAACCACCATTATAGTATTCAAAAGTCTCAAACTTTTGTTTGTCACTGGTCATATGGTGAGTGCAGCCACTATCTATGATCCAAACATAATTTTTATTAAATTTAGATATGAGTGCAGTTTCTACATACCTTTCTTCATCATCATCTAAATCATCTTTTACTGCCACAAACACCATCTCGATGTCTTCATTAGATTCGGTCTCAGTATCATCATATTTGCATTTAGCTAGGTAACTGGCCTTCTTTCCTTTGTCCTTGTAGTCTCAGGTATCTCTTCTTTTTGATTTTTGGTTGCTTCTACAATCACCTCTGTCATACTTCTTTTCAAATGACCTATCATTAATTTTGTCATCTTTTCTTCCAGTAGGACATCTTGCAGCAAAGTGTCCAATATCTTTACAATTAAAATAAACAAGTGGTAATTTAAATTTTTATTTACCTTTTCCTCTCTGCATTCTTCTAGCCATAAGTGCTTCAATTGCATCAAGATCTTCTTCTTCACTTTCACTATCAATATCTTCTCTCATAGTGTGTTTATGACTTGATTTACTTATTCTTAAAGAAGATTTGAATGGAGACTCTATGTTTGGTAAGACACTATTATCAAAGTTGTTTATCTCAAATGAAATCATTCTTATAATCAAACTGTCTAGAGTGACATGGCTATTTTCTATTGCTATCTCTTCTTGTATGGAAGATACTCTAATAGCATAAGTAGGCAGTAAGGTTCTTGGAATTTTACTTACCACTGTATCTTCTTCTAGTACACCTCCAACTCCTTAGATTGCATTGACTACCTCATTGATTCTTGTGTTGTATTGTGTGATGTTTTCACCTTCTTTCATTTTGAGATCATCAAACTTTCCTCTAAAGATTTCTACCTTGGCTCTCAAAACATTCTTGTCACCACCATGTAAAAGCATCAATTTGTGCCACATCTACTTTGCAGTCTTCCAAGTTTTGACATCTTCAAATTCAGCATCAAAGAGTGAGAAAGAAATATCTATCATCATGCAGTTGTGCTCATGCTTCTCTCTCATTGGTTCAACTGTGGGTGCTCTTGTGAGAAACACATATTCAATATCTAAGTATTGAGTAACATCATTTCCAATACCTGATAAGTGGAGTCTTATTCTACTTTTCCATGAAGCAAAGTTGTCTTTGTTCAACTTGGGCACATCTCGTCTGTTCATCCTATGATATTTAGATTCTTTCTAAGAACACAAGCTTTGATACCAATTGTTAGTAATAACTGATAGGGGGGCTGAATTAGTGGCCTCAAAAATTAATCCTTAAATCAACCCTTTAAAACTTATTATCACATTTAAGTGTCTAGTTATACTCAGTCCTATAAGATGAATGCCTTGAAATACTTTTAAAAAATTACTACTTGTCAGAATGCTATATAAATCCTTCTTCTGTATGTTTACCAATGATCAGTCTTCCTATTTAGTGAAACACAGTAAATATCTAGTGTATATCGATCAATCCAGAATATCTTATGTAAAATAAAAAATAGTAAAGTAATGAAACATAGACACATAACACATGTATTTTTAACGTGGAAACCCTGCTAAGGGAAAAACCACTGGGACCGGTACCCCAAATTTTCACTCTTCTAAAGTGATCTTAGTTAAGAGCCAACCCTGTTAAAGGTTACAAACACACTGTTAGGTGTGACCTTGTTAGAGGATTTAAAAGATAGTTTGTCACCTAGTATCTGGCATCTAATGCTACCATCCTTGATCAAACACTAACTTGGCCTGTCAATAGGTATCGGGCATATCCAATGCTACTTTCTATGCTCAAAATTTTTAATACTCCATGGGATGTATCTCAATTACAAAATACTTTCAAGTCCTACTCGGTTAAGAGACTTGATGCTTCAATGGTTAAACTGAAACATTAAATTGTTCTGTTCATACATACATCTTGAATTGTAGATTTTCAGATCTATTGTAAGTACATTACCTCTCTGATCAATATAATCAATTCAATACCTTTTCTCCACACTATTCTGCTCTGTGATGCTATTTCACTGCTCGCTAGTGTCTGCAGAATCTATTTCTTTCCTTAGCTTGTTGATCAGGTCTGAATGAAGACTTTCTTCTCCTTCATAATCTCTTCAGCATCTTATTTCTCTTCTCTTCACCCCACAATTTGTAATGAATTGGGTTTCTCTCTTTATAGACATGATTCACCATTTCTTGGCTTTCTTGATCTTGGCGTTATCCACAATTCTCACCAATTAGATTTAAAGAAAAACTCCAATTTTATCTCGTAGAGATCTTCTTGCCAATTGGACAAAGCAGTTTTAAATCCATTACTTATCTTCAGCTTTATTTTGTCGATTAAAAAACTGATAAGTATTAGTTAAGTCTATTTTTAGCTCTTGACATCTAAGCATTTTTTCATTTTTGAACTCTCTATTCTGTCGGTCAATACTTCAGTTAGTCATCGGTGATAAATGACCATTCCATCGGTGTAACTTTAGTTGTCTTCGGGATCTTCATCCGTCGGGCAACACTGTAATTCTGTCTGTAAGGTTACTCTGTGCTTTTCTCATTGGGCAATGCTGTGACTTTTCTCATCAGTAATGTTGTGCATTTTCTCTTTGGGTAACACTGTGACTTTTCTCTTTTACTTTGTCTGTATGTGTGCACTCTGTTGGTGTATACAGTCACTTTGTGAATACTTGACTTGTATGCATTACTGATAGCATAGACTTTGATTCATCAGTTGTTTAAAGTCTTTGGAAGTATTTCCATGACCATACATATTATATCAACTTGACATCAATGAAAATACAATACATTAACTAATTTAATGCCTTGCATGATCATCAACTTAACATCTTCAAACATTCAATGAGTTATAGTTCATCAGGTAATTCTATGATAAAAAGGGTCTATAGGTTAACTAGTGTCGATTATTATCTTAACACATTATTATCATCTAGCAATGATTAGTCTTCACACTTTATCTAATTGAATCAGATTTGTAACCATAACATTTTCTTTAAGTAAACTGATTATACATAATCATTGGAAATCATTGTTTTTTATGTTATTTTATTGGTAATCAGTAATTATTCATAAGGAGAATCTATTTTTTAGATGAGAGATGTTATGAGATACAAAGAAGAGTGTTAGAAAAGACACATGTTGATAGTTAAATAAAAAGTGTTGCCTTTACAAGTCTATGATCAATGCATAGATATAAGTTTGTTTTGGAAGGAAAGGTGAATATAAAGAGTTAGTTGAAAACTAACTTCTACTAACTGTTTGTAATAATAGTCTTGGGGATATGATGAAGAATTAATAGGTGTTGGTTTATATTTTTTGGGTGAAGTGGATTTATGGAGAATATATCTTAAATGGGATAATGGAGAGATAACATTGTACAAACTGATTATGAAATAAGATAGAGAAAGTACCAAATAGAGTATTGTTTGTTTTCCTTCTAATGTTTTGAGAAGGATTGTCAATTGTACATCATATTGTTGTGTTGCAATTCATATATATGATGATCAGAGAAAGTGACCAAAATTTAAGAGATAGAATATGTTACTTCATGTAGATCAAAGATAGTATTCCTTGATTTTTTCTGATGAGTTTAAAGAAAAGAGTTTGTGTGACTAATTTTTAGCTATCAAGAAGAGTATTGATGTTGTTCTACATTTAACAATGGTAATATGTTTTGTCAATTGTAATTTATAACTAGATAATGGTTTGATGTATGATTATAACACTAAATGGTGTAGATGTTTTAAATGAAGGTCAATAAAGAATTGGTATCAACAGTGAACTGATGCAATCAAGTATTATATATTCTAATATTTCTTTATGTGGTCGCAGAGGTAATATTAAAGATAATAGAACAATGATTATTCAAGTTCATGTAAAAAGACAACTGTTGGAATTATGTTATATTTGTCATCAGTGAAAACACTTATTCGATTCTGAATGCTTACCGAGCTCATCACTCAGTCCACAGCTTATACCGAGCATTTAGTAATCACCTTGGAAAGATCAATGGTTAAACAGTTCAAACCGAGCATATGAACAGTTCAGCAGTGTTTATCGAGAAGAGCAACATTTACCGAGTAGACGGTAGTCACCGAGCTTCACTGTAACTACCGAGAAGTCAGTTACTACCGAGTCACCAGAGGTTACCGATTGACACTATATCTACCGAGTCACCAACGGCTACCGAGTTCCAAGCTACACTTCGGGACTAGTATGGACTGAGCTTCTACTCTTACCGAGAGCATGACGATGCCGAGTATTGTAGTGGATGCCGAGTA
>MU227219.1:860934-909602 GCA_018584345.1 Thuja plicata
GCTTGCAGTAGATTAGATAAATGAATGGTTAAGTATATACAAGTACAGAAATGATTTAAAGTTTTAAGAGTTACTGATTCACCCCTCCCCTCTCAGTAACTTGGCTAGTCTTGATTATTTCCAACAACAACTTGATAAGATTTTGAATTATTTTCTATTCATTTCTTTCAAATACATATGTGCATTAGAATATTGAGGTCATACTTCTAGTTTTGATTAAAAGTTTCATCATACACATTTAGATCAAATATTTTTTATCTGTTGTTTCCATATTTATCATTAAATGATGTAGTAGTGTATGTGATGAAGACATAATTGGAAGATTGAAAAATTTTCATGTAAAATTCTATTCTATCATTTGAGTATGCATGTGAGTATGAATTAAGGACAAAATAACATGAATAAGTGTGACAGAGAGATATCATACTTCTAATGTGTTTGTAGGACTTGCATGACAAAGTTTTTGGGTGCAAGAGTGGTTGAGAGGGAAGATCATTGACATTATGATTGTACGTACTAATATCATATGTGTAGATAAAGTGTTGGCATGTTTTTTTTTTTTCAAGAAGGAAGAAGTGTGACTACGTTGCGTTTGTTGGTATGTTGTTGTGCAAGGGATGATTGGCATTATCTTGATTATCTTTCTTGACATAAAAACTATGGGGGTTGTAACATTAAATACATAGTAGTGACCGGTTTGTGTAAAGATTTGTGTGATAGAGACATGATCTTTGTGGTATTGATTTGATTCCTATGCAATTTATTGTAATAGAACGTCCCTCTTATTTAAATTTATTTGTATTTTAATTGAAGTGGGTTCTTCAAAGGGATTTTTTTCCTTAGAGTAAGTGCTCCTAAAATTCTATAAGTGATTTGTGTTCCTTGGAGTGAGTGCTCTTAAAAGTGTATAAGGGATTGGTATTCCTTGGAGCGGGTGCTCCTAAAAGTTTAATAGAGGTTTGTGCTTCCTAGAGTGGGTTCTCTAAATATTTTTCTGTAAGTCTCAATAAAAAGACAATTAGAGAGTGGTTTTTTACCCTTAGGGGTTTTCCACTATAAATCAATGTGTCGTGTATCTTTGTAAATTATGTTTCTTGTTCATTATCTTATCTTATTATTATTACTCGCGTCATTTAGTCTAATTTTTTGAAAAAAATTCCTGGCTGAAAGTCGTACCACTTATTAGCCCCCTTCTCTAAGTGACTTTTGTATTCCAATAGACATAGGTTACTTCAAATAAAAATTAGAAGATTTAGAGAAGTTCAAAATATTCAAGGATATGGTTAAAAATGAGATAGATAGGAGAATCAAATGCTTAAGGTTTGACAGAGAAGAAAAATTTACTTCTGAAGAGTTTTATATTTTCTATGTGAATCAAGGGATTAGGAGACATTTTTTCTCCTAGAACACCGCAGTAGAATGGTGTACTTGAAAGAATAAACATAAAAATTTAGGATGTTTTTAGACAAATGATAAAGGAAAATAATTTACTAGGAGTCTACTAGAAATAGGTAATACAAACTATAGTATACACACTTAATAGAGTTAAGATTAGAAAAAAACCTCAAAAATACATCTTATAAGTTATTGTATGGAAGGACCCCTGGTATAAAGTATTTTAGAGTATTTGGAAGTAAATGTTATATCAAAAGACTTGAATAAAATATTGGAAGGTTTGGTACCAGAGATGATGAAGGCATATTTCTTGGGTACTCTACTAAAATAAAAGCATGCAGATGTTACAATAAAGGCATAGAAGGGTAGTTGAAAGAACAAATATGAAGGTGGATGAAGACATTTGAAAGATCACGAAAATGGAAGCTAGGTATGAATGAGATGAGTCTATCAACAAAGAGGAAGAGGAAAAGAATGAAGAATTGAAGTACTAAATGATACAAATGTTTCTCCATCAAATGCTCCTAAGACTCCTAGGTATGTGCAAAGGAATCACTCAGAGTATCAGATTATTAGAGACATGAGAAGAGGTGTCATCACAAGAAGTAAAGTTGTTGAAGAACACATTAACTTATGCTTAATTTCAGAAATTGAAGCAGATACTATGAAGGAATTTTGGACTTGTCATAATTGGATGAAAGCTATGAAAGAAGAACTAGTCTAGATTGTAAATAATCAGGCTTGGGAACTGGTCCTAAAACTAGCTGAGAAGGATGTAATTAGAGCAAAGTGAGTGTTCTAAAACAATCTAGATGACTATTGGCACATAGTGAGGAAAAAATTAAGACTTGTATGAAAAGGTTATACATAGGAGGAAGAAATTTATTTTGAGGAGACTTATGCTCATATGGATAGAATAGAAGAAATCAAAATGTTTTTGGCTTTTAAGGAACATAAGGACTTCAAGGTTTATCAAATGAATGTGAAATCTACATTTTTTAATGGATAACTGAAAGAAAAAATATACATAGAGAAAACACAAGGTTTCAAGATTTTAGATTATCCAAACATGGTCTATAGGTTCAATAAAACATTGTATGGATTGAAGCTAGCTCCCAGAGTTTGGTATGCAAGGCTTGACAAGTATTTTCTGAAGTAATAATTTCAAAAAGGTACTGCTTATAGTAATCTCTATTTCAAGGCTGAATAAAATGATATCTTGATTGAATTTATTTATGTTGATGATATAATATTTGGAGAAAATGATGGTATGTGTAAGAATTTTTCTGATGAGATGCAAAAAAGAGTTTGAAAATGTCTATGATTGGGGAAATGAAATTCTTTCTTGGCTTACAAAAAACTGAAGTTATCTTTATTTCACAATCAAAGTATGTTAAAGAAATTGTGAAAAAGTTTGGGATGAAAAATGTTAAAACAATATACACTCCAATGGTTACAAGTTGTAAGTTGAGAAAATATGTTGAGTCTCCTAAGGCTAATGAGAGAAAATACATATCACTTATTGGAAGATTGCTACACTTGACTTCTACTAGACCAAATTTCATGCATATTGTTTTTCTTATAGATAAATTTCAAAAATATCCCAGAGAACAAATTTTGTTGTTGTGAAAGTAATTTTTAGATATTTGAAACGAACATAAGACTTTGGACTATGGTATCCCAAAAAATAGACTTCACTTTTATGGATTATCTTGATGCTGATTGGGCTAGATGTGTAGATGAAAGAAAGAGTACAAGTGGAGGTGCATTTTTCCTTGGACCTCCATTAGTTTCTTGGTCAAGAAAGAAACAAGATTTTGTATCCTTATCTACTAATAAAGATTAATATATTGTTGTTTCCTCATGTTATACATAGATAATATGGATGAAAAATACTTTGAAAGATATTGGAATAATGTATGAACTTCTATCTTTTGTGACAATATGAGTTCAATAAATATCCCAAAGAATCTAGTACTTCTTTTAAGGAAAAAACATATTTCAATCCAATATCACTTCCCGAGGGAAAAGGTTTTGGAGAATGAGGTAAAGCTTGAGTATGTACCTACAAAAGAAAACATTATCTATATTTTTACCAAGGAACTCTCTAAGGATACTTTTGAGTATCTTTAGGAGAAGTTAGGGGTGATTTCCCCTCCTTATCAGAGCTAGATGCATATGGAAGTGCATTAGTCCTGTGAATTTCACACATATTCTTGGATCTAGACTAATGATGGTGGTTTCCTCTTAGGGGGAGCTAATTATATATGTGATTTTATATGTGTATCTCAAGAAGAGCTGAGTAGAATGAGCTAGTGAAGTTTTTCTATCTTTTTCCATCAATGTCAAAGGGGGAGAGTGAGTGACATATAGTAGAAAGAGTTTGGTTTGAAGATTATATTTGTTTTTGTTGTTTTTATAATTGATGTGTTTCCATCAATTAAAAAGTGGGAGATTTTTGCAAGATTGAGCTGAATGAGTTGTTGGCTGAGTAAGTCTGGATGCTTGATGATTTAGTATGGTTTTCTTGTATGTCAACTTGTTTTTTGTTGTTGTTGTTATTGGTGACTTATTTCTTTGGAGTTGTGTTGAGAATATAGTTTTCCATATTTTGTATGTGGAAAATATATTGATGAGGTTTTTGCATGTGTTTGGACAATGTTTAAAGTTGTTGGATTCTAGTTTTTTTTTTGCTTTGGATCAGTGTAGTGTAATTGGTTTCTGTCTAAGTATGATGGTGGCTAACAATATTTTTTATGTGAAATGCATGCTTTAAATTTATCCATGTAATTATTTATGATTTTTCAATCTTGGATCTAAGTTTCTAATGTCCTTAGCTTCATTCACTTCATTCAAAATGACATTTGGATTTTTAGAGACATGGTTTCAATGTTTGATGGTGTTCTTACTTTCGGTTTGCCCAACCTTGGGTGTTTACACTTTAATTAATTGTTTGGAAATGCAATATGGAATGTAACACATAGGATCTTGTGTTTGGTCCTATATAAGGCATGTTTTTTTGTCCACTTATTATTCCTTTCCATAGAAGGAATGTTTATGGATGACCTAATTTTAATTGTGTTTGATTAAGATGCTTAGCTGAGAGTGGAAGACTTCACAAATGAAAGGATGATATAAATAAAAAGATAAATTGATGGAGGAAAGTGTGTAGCATATTTGTATACTTTTGTGAGTGTTGTGTAAGTGTGTGCATGTGTGATGGGTATATAGGAAAGATGATTTTTCTCCCTACATGTATGAAGTAGTGTGAAATGTGGTATAGAGCAATGTGGACCTTTCACGTTCTAGATACCAAAAGTAGTGAGATAAAGGTATCTATACAAATCATTTAGTCTTTTTTTGTGGTTGTAAATTAGTGGTAGGTCTATTGTCTTTTATCCTTCTTCATCTAGGTAGTGATCCCTCCTATAGTGAGGCTTCTTTCTTCAAGTAGTGAGCCTCTAGAAATGAGCCTTTCTTTGTAAAAATCACCTTAATTATTGGCACCTTGATAGGTGTTCATATATTTCATAATTAATCTTCTCCATGGTTTTTCCCTTAAAAAGGTTTCCATGTAAATATGGTGTTCCTTGTGTATGATGGTTTCTATGCTCTTTCATGTTTACATATTGTTGTGATTAAGGATTAAAGTAAGTTTTTAGGAAATGATTAAAGGATTAATGTTTAAACTTTTTTTGACAATTTATTCATCCCCACCTCTTAATTTTCCTACATAGTTAGAAATTACAATACAACACATCAACACTAATAATTTAGTTCATTCAATGTGAGATACATCCTCAAAGAAACAACCATCCAACTTAATTTATTATCTAGAAAAATAAATTACAATCCTCACAATATAAATCACTCTTATGTGCAATAAAAGTCCAATTGTTGAATATGTCTCTTTATCTTATTTTTCACATCCAACCTTTCATATTTCATAGAAACTTATTTATAAAAAACTTTTTGGTGGTTAAAAAATTTAGTTACAATGTTAATTAACAAATAAATCCTTGATTAATGTCTTATATAATTATTAACATCATGCAATGTGATAGAATTATGTAGTCAATTAATGTTTTGCAACACAATCAACATCCTACAACATGATTAATGTCTTATAGCATGATAAATAGCCACATACCAAAAATCTCCTACTTGGAGACTAATTAGCCTTCGTATTAAATAATCTCCCACTTGGAGACTAATCATGCAAAAACACCATTGATCCTATTACAATACTACTATAGTAATCTTATAGCTCCCACTAGTAGATTGGGAAAGTTTCTCATTTATACTTGTAGCATACTAGAATTTCATCACTATGTAATTCCTCATTTAGCCTGGCCCCATTTTAGCATGTATGGGCTCCCACATTAATTTTGGGTACTCCAATCCCAATTGTTCTTTTCATTCTACAATGCCCTCTTCAATTGAGATCCCCAAACCAAATTTGTATGATTTTGTGGGGGAATACTTGACCTATCCTTGGGAATATGTTTACCTAGTTTACCTATTCCCTAATGTTTCCTCTAATTTTTGAACTAGAGGTTAGTCTCAATGGTTGAGTGGGAAATTTAATCTCCCTTCAGCTTGTTTTGATTTTTGAACTCTAAAATGTTAGTGATGGGTATATAAGAAACCTAACTCTCCTAATTTGGACATAAAAACATAATAGAAAGCATTCCAATCTCAAGTACTTAAAAATTCATGTATTTAAAGGCATATTCTAAGAATCATTGGAATTTCCTGAGAAATATTCTCCACTGTAGCAAGATTCTCTCCCATGAAGGACAAGTAGACAAGATCTAAATTAAGGAACGAAATCGTCTCAATTCATTTAGGCATTCAATTATTCAGTAATTAATTTCATCCTTCCCCCCTCACATAATTCATTGTTTTAAAATAAAAAAATCATTATGAAAGGTGTGTCTTCCATGATTTCCTTTTAGGTTTTTGTCTGGATTCAATATATTGCATTAACATTCAGAGGCAAATTCAAAGAAGCATTTGTGTTACTATGGTACAAGACACTTCATTTTTCAAATCTAATATTTTCTTTATGTTAGCATCATTTCCTTTATTTAATTTGGATTTTAAGGTTTATTACAAACCAGGTTTTGACTTAGACAAACCCCTCTCTACACAATAATTTCACTTCTTTTCTGTGTGCAAGAATAGGTTGCATCAGTTTTGGGATTAGATCTAGGACTTACAGGAGCGTAGCTACAGTCTAAAATTGAAATCATCAAAAAGTATGGTGAACCGGTTGACCTAGTCGACCTGCTCATAAGAATAGGCCAACCCATTCCACCTAGTCCTAAGAATAGGCCAACCCAGTTGACCTAGTCCCTCCAAAGAAACTTCAAATTGGACTTGCAGGTTATTCATTGTCTCAGAGTTTTGTTTTTGGTATTAGAATTATTATATTGGGTTTTCATCAATTTCTGTGCATGTAAAGTCAATATTTCCCTTCATTTAATATTATATCTTACATCCCCCTATCAATTATCCTCTTTTCCATTTTCCATTTAGTGAAGGATCACTACACCCATTTAGCTCTTGAGCCTTGTTGAGCCTAGTGGGTCATCTTCCTTCTAAATGTGAGATAGGAAAAATGAGCTAACCCCATTTTTCACACTAAATTCTTTTTTTACACTATCAATATCATTCTTGAATGCAAATAGAAACTAATGAAGAAATTATTTTATCCTTTGCTACATCTTTCATGATTATATATGTATGAATTGCACTAGTGTGAATCTTCTCTACCTTTAATTATCCATCTTCCAAAGATAATCATTTGAAGTGGTACCTAATCTATATGTGATTTGTTTTTAATGAAGTATTGAATTATTTTCAAGATAAATTTCCCACTAGCTATCAATGTAAAATTTTCTATAATATTTCTTCTTTCCCAATTCCTCTAAAATATGTTGTAACCAAACCATCTCCTTTCTATATTTAGTGGCATCAATATATTTAGCTTTAATGGTTAAAAGTGTAACAACCTTTTGTAGCTAAGAAATTGATTTTCCCTCTTATATCAAAAATTAACCTAGAGTACTTCTCTTACTATCTATATTACCCACCAAATCAAAGTTAGAATTTCTTCATAGAGAAGTGTTTGATTATCCAAAACATAGTTTCTCTATTGTAGTACCTCTCAAATATTTGAGAATCCATTTTATAGCATTAAAATATTTCATTCCTAGATTTATCATACACTTTCTTGCCACCCCAAAAATATGTGCAATGTCCAACTACATGTATTGCATTGCATAGACCAAGCTACCAATTTCTATATACATATGAAACCTTACAAATTTTGTCTAACTCCTCTTGTGTCTTTAAAAAAATATGCTTAGTTAATTTAAAATGGCTAGGAGAATGTGTACTAACTTATTTTTCATTTTTCATGTTAAATATTTTCAACACCTTCTCTACAAACTCACTTTGAGAGTAAGATTTAAAAATAAATAAATAAATCCTATCCTATGAAATTCTCATACTAAGGATTTTTTCCCCTATACCCAAATCCTTCATAGGAAAAGACTTTTCTAAATTTTTATTTAGTCCATTAATATTTTTCATATTAGATCCAACAACAAGCATTTCATCAAGATATAATAATAGAATAATTAAGTTTTCATTATCCAATATCTTAATGTAAACATAATGATCTATATAATGCAACCTAGTGTGACCATAAAACTACCAATATTTAAATATGATTGTCATTCTTCTTGGTTCCAGCAATAGAAAATATTTTTTAATCTGCACACTAACTCCTCCTTATCTTTGACCTCATATCCCTATCAATTGTTGCATCTAAATTTCTTCCTCCAAATCTTTATGGGGAAATTTAATTTTTTGTAAGGACCTTTCTAGAATTAAAAAAAAAACACAAAAAAAAACTCATAAATGTAATCTAATTTGTTAAAATTATAAGAATAGATACATTTTATTACATCTTTGCAAAATATCTAGCTATGTAATCCCAAGAAAAAAAGCATATAAAGAAACTACTTTGCATGAAGACTATAAGCTCTTGATTACAACAAGTACATATAGTTGATAAATGAAACAATCCTAATAGGTAATGCAAAATTATGACCTCCACATGAGAACACCGAAGGAAAGAACATTATTATAATGCTTAACCACCCAACCATGAAGCATATGCATTCTTAGAATCCTTCAAATGAAGAATACCCAACCCTGCACAAGGATGCCTAACAATTTGAAACTGGCAAGAGTTGTGGATTTTGGTATAGCATGATATATCTCACATTTTGCATGCATACTAAAAATCTAATATATCTATATGATGATAAAAATGAGAGAAAGAACAACATTCAAATAGTAAAATTTTACTAATGAATAGCAAGCTTTTTCCAAAGCACATTTTAAGTCGACTATAGATAAGTAAGTTTGAAGTAGAAAATTACCCTTCTCTATTTCTCCATATTCTACACCCATCCAAGTTTCAACCATAGCTAAACCTCCATATTTATCAAATGTTCACATAAGAATAATTCATGTATATTTAATTGATTAAAAAATATATTTTATTCACACAATGTTTCATGATCTATTGAAAAACCAATAACACATGAGTTAATAATAGATGAAAACATCTATAAATACGGATAACAACTAGTTCACCATATGCATACTAGAATTATTCAATGATATCTAAAGAACAACTCATTCAAATAAATCCAATCATAATCTCAACAAATCATCAACTATTATTGCATAAGATAAAACTTAAAATATGATATTATAATGATAACTTAAAATGTTCAATAGGAATGTAGTGAAATCATCATAAATAAAATTTATATGGCTATTGAATACATAATGACATCAAGGTAAAATCTCAAGTTAACAATTATTTACCATTCCATGTTTCTCCAAGTTGTCCTGAGTTAGTCTTATAAGCTAAGGTTTATAATGCAATATTTATAAATGTTGTGTTTGATTGATGTTTCACCTAGTAAGCCATTTTACTAGGTTCCAAACACATAAATTACTTAAGTTTACTTAGGAACCACATATTTTTTAGCATTATGTGTTAAGTGTTGTCATTGATGTCAGTGTTTTGTGTGTATTTATGTCAACTTGATGAAGAAGTGTATGAGTTTATTATTCTACCTGATGTGGAAAAGAATGAGAAAGTTGTTTAATATTTTCATGTGCATGTTTATAATAAGAATAAATATATAGGAAAAAATATTTGAATCCTACATATAGGAAAGAGTACTTGACATGGATATACTCTAGCATTGGTTATTCTAACATTTTTATCATGTTGTGATGATGAGATGTTAGTATGTTGCATATCTAGAAGGTGAAAAGTATGAGGAGCTATCTCTTAGGAATAGTTAGGTTACAGGTATAGAGAATGCTCTACATTTCTTTGCATTGATATTTCAAAGTGTACAGTTTGGTGGATATCTTCATAATGTTTTTTCAACATTCTAGTTCAAATTTATTATGTTGGTTTTCTTCGCAAGTGAATTTAAGTTTTTCTGAGTGAGATTTCATTGTTTGTATTGGTCTCTAGCCAACTTACTGGATTGTAATGATTTGATTTATGAATTATTGCTCTGAATATGCTTTGGATGGAGATTTGAAAGGTTAAAGTAGATATTTTTGTGGAGTGTTGGGATTCACATGGATCTATGTGCATCAGAGATTTTTTGGGGCTGAATGGTTAATGTGTTCCTATGGTTTTCTACACTTAGTGTTTGGCACCAACTTTGGAGAGTATGGCAATGATTTTCCTTTGATGTAATCATTTATAGGTTTGATCATGAAACTCACCGACCCCACTATCTTTATATATCTCTCGAGAATCCATATGAATAGATTTAAAGGTGGGATTATTGCCATATCTAGATATAGGGCACCCTCCAGCCCCCACCCCATAGTAGATTTAGAGTTAGATTCTAATATTTCCCCACCAAAAATTGGCTCTATGGGGGCCCCTACAATTTTATGGCAATTGTGGGTGGGAGGAGATAGGGCTTTATTTCCTGAAGGTCACCTCCATGTTCTTGGGTGGTGTGCACATCATTAAAAACTATTATGTGATCTTGTTATGTCTTATGACACAGTCATAGGATATTATGAGAAATAGTGTTTAGATTCTATAGTTGTGACCTCAAGTAATTTGAGTGAGTGATGTATAGGATAGGTGATTGAAGAGCACAGATAGAGTTGATAACAAGCTACATTGTTTGTGTTCTTGATTGAGTGTTGATAAATATTTGATCAGTGATCATTTTTTAGGTTGTGGTGGAATCGATTGAGATAGTCACAATCTGGTGATGCGTATTCATGATTCGAGGTGATGATCTAGAATCACATTTTCTGATGCTAAATTGTGGAGAAGATTCTAGAGGAAGAATGTGTTTGTTAAAAATGTGTTTGACCCCTTGACACAAAATTCTATGAATCATTGTATTGGCCGATGTAGCCTTGGAAATGTGTTTTGTACATTGATTTTTTTTTGGCACATTGAATCTGAGTAGGATATTTGAAATTCAAATCTATTTCAAATTTATGGATTGATTAAGGTGGTGGACTTAAAATTTAAATATATAATGGATGAACTTGAAAGTTATTGTGTTTTGATCATGTGTTGGGAAAGTGTGGTTGTAAAGTGCGAGTTGTGATCAAGCCAAGGAAGAGTTAAGTGTGTTGAGAGGAGATTGTGTGCTTCAGTGAATCTGATCAAGCATAGGTAGTGTTGTTCTATAGATCATTATTTATGTTATTCCCTAACAGTTGCAGCAGGTTAAATCCCTTAAATGGGTAGATATTAAAAGATCTTTGGTGTAAATCCTCTAGTAAGGTGACACTGTGTCAAGTGCTCAAAGTCCTCTAACAAGGTTACTCTTAATAGGTTAAATGTCCTAACAAGCCTGAGGAAAATCCCTTAACCAGGTAGCACCTAATAGTGATGTTGCAAACTCCTAACATGGTTAAGCTCCTCACAGGGCATACTTTAGAACAGTGCATCATATAGTGGGTACTAAGTTCAACTATGGTTTTCTCTCGATTTGGGTTTCCACGAGATAAATCTCAGTGTCAACTTTGTGGATGGATTTGCATTTTTATGATTTTTACTTATTTTAATAAAGGTTAATCTTGTGAATGTTGGTTTAAGTTTAAGAGGTTTAAAAGGTGGATTATTTGGTAGATTACTGATTTTTCCCCCTTTCAGTAATCTAATCTTAGGACTAACAATTGGTATCAGATCTAAGTTCCTTTGTTGTGGTCAAGCTTAATATCTTGAGCTAAAGATCCGAAGATGATGAGAAAGGAAGGTCCTAAATTCACAAGAGAGGACTACTCATTTTGGTGTGGTCAGATGAAGCTCTAGCTTAAAGGTATGGGTGATCAATATTGGGATCATGTGGTTAATATATATACTATCTCTTCAGGAACGTTGAGTGAAAATAAATTGAAGGTCAGGAAATATCATACTGCTACAATGGAAGCTATTTCTAGTACTCTTTCAGATATAAATTTTATTGATATCAAAGACTCGGATACTACTAATGAGATGTGGGAGAAGTTGAAGACCATCTTTTGTGGAGATCCATATGTGTAGAAGGAAAAGGTTGACAGTTTGAGAGGAAAGTATGATAATATGAGGATGAAAGAAAATGAGAACATTGAACAATACAGTCTTAAAATCAAAGAAGTTGTTGCTATCTGAGGTACTGGTGGTAATCTTACTAAGGAGAATGTGGTAAGAAAAATGTTGAGAACTTTATTGCCTCAGTAATCTATTAGGTTTTTAGCTATACAAGAGCTTAGATCTCTAGGAACTTTTACGGTTACTCTTGATGCATTAATAGGGAGACTAATTTCATTTGAGTTAAGCAATTATGATAATAGTATGCCAAAATATGAATTTTCTTTCAAGTCATCATTGACTCGGGCACCATCTAGGAAAGGAAAGGAGATATCCAATAGTTCCTTAGCATGTTAATCTAATGATTATGAATCTATCTTGGTTGAAGAAAGAGAACAAGAGGAATTGGAAGCTTTACATGCTAAAAGGATTCCTAGAGGGAAAGGTAAATCTAATGGTAAGTTGCCTTTGAAGTTCTTTGCAAGTAATAAAATTGGACATAATGCCTCTAGATTCCCTGATAATGAAAAGAAGGATAATCCAAGAATATTCAAGGATAATAACAATAAAGTATGCTACCTAGTTGAGGAAGGTGTTACCAATGAGGAATATGATGGAAGAGATGAAGAAGAAATTCTTTTTGTTGCAGTAAAGGATGAAACCTCAAAAGAAGGTGAGAAATTTTTGGTTTCTAACATGAATCACAATCATAACTGGATTATTGAGAGTGGGTGCACTCACCATATGATCGGTGATATAATAAAATTCATCAAGATGGAAGAATGTGATGGTGGCTCGATAAGATTTCAGAGTGATGCTCCATGTTTGGTAAAAGGTAAAGGATCTATTTCTTTGAAGGATAAAAAATATTGTGATGATGTTTACTGGGTTTATGGTCTAAAATACAACTTGTAAAGTGTTTCGTATTTGAATAAAAAAGGATATAGATAATATTTTAATGGAGGTATATGCAAGATTATTGGGAAATCAGTAGAATTAATTTCTACCAGTTACAAACTAAAGGTAACTTGTTCCATCTGAATTCTACTATTAAGAGTTGTCTGATTTCTAAGGTAGAAGATTGTTGGTTATGGCATAAGAGGTTTTTTCATGTATATTTTGATAACTTGATCAAATTTAGTAAGACGAAGATAGTGAGAGGTTTTTTCCAACCTAGTGAAACCAAACAATGTAATGTGTAAAGAATGTCAGCTTGGGAAGTTAACTAGTTCTAGTTTCATCAGTAAAACTTATTCTTCTGAAAGAATTTTAGATCTGGTTCATACCAATCGATGTGGTCCAATGAGAACTCAAAATTACTATGGTGATATACATTTCATGTTTCTTGTTGATGATTATTCTAGAATGATGTGGGCTATATTTTTAAGAGACAAATATGAATATTTTCACATGTTTAAGATCTATAAAGCTAGAGTGAAGAGGGAGATTGATAAGGCCCTTAAATGTCTTAGATCTGACAGAGGATGTGAGTTTACTTCACATGAATTTACTACATATTGTAAAGAATAGGGAATTCAAAGGTAGATGTCATCTCCTAGAACACCTCGGTAGAATGGTATTGTTGAAAGAAGAAACACATCTATCATTGATTATGCTAGGACATTAATCATTTAGAAGGGTGTTGCATAGATATTTTGGAGAGAAGCAATGAGCACTAAAATTTACACAGTGAATAGAGTTTAGTTGAAGAAAGGTATAAACAAAACTCCCTATGAGATGTGGCATGGCAATCACCATGTGTAAGTTATTTCACAAATTTTGGAAGCAGATAATGCATAAAGAGAGATGAAAATACAGGTAAGTTTGACCTGAGAAGTGATGAGGGGATATTATTAGGACACTCCACAAAGAGAAAATCCTACAAGTTCTTGACCAAGAGAACAAATAAGATATTGGAAAGTGCTAGTGTAAGAGTAGATGAATTTTCTGAGAAAAAAAATGAATCGAGCAAGAAGGAACCCAAAGACTATCATGGGTTTGTATATGTACAATTGGTGGGGAAGGACATTATAGTAGAAATGACGGAGAGATAGGTCAATGAACAAGAACTGATACAAGCATTTGAAGAAACTTCTAGAACCAAACTGGTATTGCCAAAGTATGTAATGTTGAATCATTCCCCTGATCAAATTATTGGTGATAGAAATGTAGGTTTGTTAACAAGAAGGAAGGTGAGAGAATGTACTTTTTTCTATCAGAATTTGAGCCTAAACCTATAAAAGAAAAATTGGAGCATATTGGGAAGAAAAAAACCTATACATTAGCGCCCAGACTGATGGACAAGAATGTGATCAGTACTAAGTGGATTTTTAGAAGCAAGATGAATGATACAGGTGAAGTGGTAAGTAAAAAGGGAATATTGGTGTGAAAAGGATATGCACAAGAGGAAGGCCTAGACTATGGTGAAATATTTTCACCTATGGCCATACTTGAGGTTGTAAGGATATTTCTTACATATGCTACTTATAAAGGATTCAAGGTATGTCAAATGGATGTTAAGTCAACTTTTATTAATGGTATTTTGGAAGAAGAGGTATACACTAAACAACCTTGAGAATTTTATAATTCAAAAGGTAAGAACAAGGTGTGTAAATTACATATATCTTTGTATGGGTTGAAAAAATCATTTATGGAATGGTATGAGTGATTGCATTCATATCTGATTAAGATTAGTTTCCTCGGGACAAGTGATAACAATAATATGTATTTTAAGATTGATAAAGATGATAGGTTCTTGATCAAAGAAACATTTGTAGATGATATAATTTTTGGTTGCAATGAAGACACAAGGAGATCATTTACAGATGAGATGGGGAAAGAATTCAAGATTTCTATGACCTATGAGATTAAATTAACCATTAGATTGTCGGTTTAACAGATTGAAAATAGTATCTACATAAGTGAGTCCAAATATGTATGGGAAATACTGAAGACTTTCGGGTTAGAAGACTCAAAACCAATTGGTACACTTTATAGGTCCATGATAGGTAAACTAAAGTATGTGGTACACAGTAGACTAGACATAGCACGGGCAGTTGGATTAGTGGCCATATTTTATTCTAATCCTAAGGAATCTCATTTAGTTTTGGTGAAGATAATATTCAGATATCTTAAGAGGACTGAATATTATGGTCTCTGGTATAGACATAAAGGTGATTTCTCCTTGAATGTGTTTACTAATGTTGATTGGGCAGGTAATGTTGATGATCAAAAGAGTACTAATGGAAGTGCATTATTTCTTTGGAGATTGGCTTGTATCTTAGAAAAGTAATAAGTTGAACTATGTATTCCAATCAATAGCTAAAGCTGAATATGTTTCTACTACAATTAATTTTACACAAGTAGTATGGATCAAGAAGATTCTGGAAGGAATTTAGGAGAAGGTAACTGAACTAGTGGTTATCTATTGTGACAATGCAAGTGTCATTAACATTTCAAAGAGCACATTGATGCACTCTAAGACTAAGAATATAGCTATCAAATATCATTTTCTTAGAGAATAGGCACAGGAAAAGGATTTGAGGTTGGATTTGTAAGACCAGAAAAAGGTATAATAAGCATATCTAGGTAACCACAAAACCCTAAAAAATATGCAAACCTATCTAATCTAACATTAGAGCCATTAAAATGGGAATTCAAAAACAATATGCAACAAACACATAAAGAATCCCTTCAAGTGATTCTCAAATTCTCTCCTTTCTTCTCCATAGAGTAGATTATGTTGCTCTTTGTCAATGACAAAAATGCACAAGAGTTGAAAAGCCAAAGTTGAAAGAAAGAATACTAGGAGATAGTGGTTCTAAATTGAATGAGAGGATTTCATCTCAATTTCTAGAAAATGAGAGATAATTTGGTGAATTAGAATGCATAAAATAATGCATAATGGAGGGAAAAGGAGGAAGCAAATTAGTAGGAAATTCCAAGCATAATTAGGAGAGAATTGAATAAGGAAATATGGAAGAAATCATGAAGCACCTTAATAGGGATATGAAGGACAATTAAGGGATATGAAAAATTAGGTGGGATTAGGAGGAATTAAATAAATTAATAAATCAATATTTCTCATAAAAATATAATTAGCTTTTATGAAATTATAAAATCCCATAAACTAGAATTAGCCAATTAATTAATTAAACATTAATTAATTGTGAAGACTTGGGATAAGAATGAATAAATATGATTTATTCATAAAGAATAGGGACAAATCTTAGGTCATTCATCCCAGGACGATAAATTGGTGAATTATTGATCAAATTGAAGGTATTAAATTACAATTGAATTGATTTTGATAATATTGAAAAGGATTAGGATAGGTTCGAGGCATTGATGAACTTTGACAATGCACTCAAATAATGATGTTTGAAAATGATTAAATAGAATCAATGAACTTTGATGACTCCATAGGATTGAAATAGGAATAGGGAACATCGATGAACTTGGACAATGTTTCCAAAATGATGATGATCAGCAATATCATTGATGAACTTGGACAATACTATCGAATTGATAAAGGTAAGTTGGTAATGATAACATTGATGAACTTGGACAATGTTATCGAAATGGGTGATAAAAGGATACAGAGCATTGGTGAATTTGGAAAATGCCCCTAGAATGATGATAAGGTTGATTAGATTTAGAAAAGGGTTTGATCAATTTGAAAAGTAATTTAATTAGACATCGATGATCTTCAACAATGCCCCAGAATGGTTGGAATGAGTCCAAAACTATTTTGAAATGATTAGGAATAGAATAGAATAGAATAGATTTGAATTGATTTAGGATGATTTGATATGGTTTAGGATTGAATAGGATATTTTTAGGGTTGATCAGAATAGATTAGAAAAATGATCAATTTGACAAAGAGAATAGAAATATTAGTAAATAACTGAACAATTTTGCAATATTCAATTATCGACAAAATTCACAATGTTGTCATATAATAAAGATCCTATGCACAACATCAAGGAATAATTAGATCGCAAAAGAATGTTTCAAATTTAATGCCAAAAATGTTAAAACACGTAGACTAGTAGGCTCAAACCATTTTTGGGTGTCTACATTTTTCCCTTCTTTGATACAATACAATTATGAGTGTTGTGTCAACTTGAAGAAAATAGCATTAAAACATGCCCTAGTGATAATGGGATACATAGGTGCCCCCTCGAGAAATTGACCAAAAAATGCAAATGATAGGTCAATTTGTCAACAATGACGAGATAGAACCATAGAAATAAACAATCAAAAATCGGAGGTCAAACGCAAAAGTTATGAGGCATAGAGTGCAAAAATCATTGGGACCAATACAAAAGGCAAAGGTTATATGTCCATCTAGGTAACCAAGAGGCTATAAAAGGCTTGGAGAGGGATTTGGAGGTCATTTTCAATCTCACATTTGGATGAATTTGAGCTTTAGAGCAAGAATGGATTGAGTGCTAGTGCAGAATTAGTGCGGGAAATGAGGGCGCATATACTGATGGTCATCCAATGCGGGACCTGAGGTGATTACATCTGAGCCTCTTAGTCATTTCTAGGGTTTGTACACATTTCTAGGTAGTTAGGGTTCAAAACAGGATCAAAAAGTGTACACATGTGCCAATTGCGTAGCTCACATGACCAACTCTACATGTCACATGCCCAACTATGTAGCAAGCGCACTTGGTATGACCAAGTGCACAACACACATGACCAAGTGCGCTGCATGTGCAATTGGTTAGCCAAACTGTGCAGTTGGTGAAGGAAACTACAAATGGGGAAAATAGAGACAAAGAGGTCCTAAACCTTCCCAAACCTTCCTAAATAGGTCAAAACCCTAGGATAAGGTCAAAATTAGGTCAAAGTTGGTCAAAATAGGTCTTGGATTGGTCAACAAGTAACAAATAGTATAGAAAGCTGACCAAAGTTGCATGGTGATCGAAGGAGGAGCTTGCATTGCTACAGACATGGGAGTGCAGACCGACATGTCTGGGTATCCGTCACAGACTAAGAAGGCATGAGAGGTAGATCCTAGCCTTGGTAGGGATTTACTATATCACCTATATGCCCTATATTATGGAAAATTGTGGTTTGGTTATAACTCTTGCAGAGTAGTGGCACTCGGAGATGAGTTCATTCCACCTACCAATAGGCAAGGCGACTATTATATTGGAGGATATGTGGTGCATCCTTAGGATTCCTATACATGATGAGGTAGCAGAGTACAACCCCATGATAGGGAGATCACCAGTACACTAGTTTTTCAACAATGATGATGAGGACCTTGACATCCGAGACTACAAGATTAGGTAGGAGACACTGGTGAGACAATACGATAGACTTATCATAGTGATATGTTGTGTGATCGAAGCTCTACTAGTGCCAAACAGACAAGGCCATGGCTTCCCTATCGGCTGGGGGAGAGTCTTAGAGCCCACAATTATGGAGGGCACAATGTTTTCATTGGGTTCATGTATGTTGGCGATGAGATACTACCAACTTCATCAGATAGCCTACAGAGGAGGGTTATCGATTAGCAGCAGGATTACGTTGTTGGAGGTGTGGGCTTATGAGAACATAGTTGTCTTTCGGCCTATTGTAGAGAGATTTTTTATTCCAAATATGCCATACATATACTACTATTAGGGAGTTCTCACACAAGGGCCACTAGGTTATGCATTGTATTTCAGGCATGAGATAGACATTCTCAAATATTTAACATGGCAACCATACAGAGATTGCTTCGGATGGGATGATGACAGAGAGCACTTACCCTATTGCTGACATGAGAGGTACATCATCAGGAGGACTATCATAGGTCACATGGTGATCGAGATGCAGCTTCCAGAGAGAGTATGCAAGCAGTTTGGAGAGAGACAGGGAGCACCAACTGGCACAACATTGTTTGCATGATCGAGGGGTGAGGTCAATGAAGGGGGTGAAACACTCTAGACTCAGGTAGAATACACAGAGTTTGAGTAGTTGTAGCCAAGATAGTGAGGAGAAGGTGCAGATATAGCAGATGCAGGGATGATAGATGAGTATGACTGATGGTTTTTTGAGCATACGCATGTTCCTCTGATAGATACAGTGGTTCTAGTATCGAGAGTGGGGATGGATAGGAATGACAACACAAAGGAGGAGGATGAGGAGGATGAGGAGAGCGTCGAGGATGAGGATAGTTTTGATAGTGATCCTAGCATGATGCCTATGTAGATGGATGAGGACAACAATGATCTAGTATAGGATAATGACATACAAGTGCGCGATGATAGGTTTTAGGAGGATAGGCAGCAGAGGCAGTGCATTCCATAGCTGACTAGCTAGATAGACCGAGTGACGCTCAAGAGAGACATAGATAGAGCCGCATGGGATACAGAGCGGGCATCATAGATTGTAGAGTGATTATTATTCATAGCATAGGTGGAGAGATTGACAACAGAGAGGGATACTTTGATTGCCTCTCGAGATACAACTATATCCAGAGAACAGAGGGCTGAGGAGGAATTGTGATAGTTCATCAGTACCATCATAGATGTAGCTATGTGTGAGGTTGTAGGGATTATAGGAGATTCCTAGGAGGAGAAGAGATACTGGAGGGTCATGTATGAGATGAATGTGCCACAAGATTTGTGGGCACCGAGTTACAGAGAATCTTTATTAGATCGCACTCCCCATAAACACAGAGCAGCGGGGGAGTGCTAGGACCAAGGGGGCCACTGAGATCAAGAAAAATAGGGCACCAAGTAGGAGGAGCCTCATCCTCTAGAAAGGAGAGGGATTAGGAGGACCAAGAGAGTAGAGGCTGACAAGAGAGTCTCTCTAGCAGATGGACATTTTTTATAGACATGTTATAGATCACGATCCTACATGCCTCAATGTATACAGACACCTTCATTTTTGTACTTTGATACTTTTTTGAGATATATATATGATATGGAGATATTTTATGATGCACGTGATGGATGCTTATGCACATTATTTTACTTTCCTATTATATGATAATGCTTAGATATTGCAATATATCTCTTTTTTATGCAATATATACATATTATGAATGCAATCATTGTTTTTGTCTTTTTTGCTTTTAAAATGTATGAATGCAAAATGCAAAATGAAAATGTATTTTCAGATTTTTTTTCTTGTTTATAAATGAATGAATGCAAAATGGACATGTTTTTGTTGTTTCTCCTTTTTATGAATGCATGTATGCAGGATGCACATGATTTTGATATACCAAAGTACTAGACCAAGATGACTGCGAGGACTGACTGAAGAATTGTTAGCAGGAAGCGAAAATTAGACAAAGAAATGTTATTAAGATAGAAATATTTTGGCTTTCAGAAGTGAAATTATGTCATAAGAACCTATTTTGATATTGCAAAACTGGATGCAGTGCATCGTGGAACAAAAAGCCAAAGCAATAAAGTCATCCTTTTGTGTAAACAAACACGATGCAGACAAAGGATGATCTTCTCCGTCCCAAAGCATATAGTAGACATGCCCCATAATTTCATGAGATCATCAGACAGACAGAAGACAAAGCAAAAATTGATCATGAACCATCCTAGCTACTCTCATAAGTTTAGATAATATCATCGAGTATCATAAGAACACGATCAAAAAAGAAAAATAAATGAAAGATAAAACACTCACTGAAACAATGTGAGACAACAGTCATTCTGGTCTTTTTTTTACTTGCATTAAATGTTTGTTGTATGATATCTTAACTTTTTATTAACTGATTAGATGATTGATTGATAGGTTGGATAGATTGATTCATAGTTGAGATCGAAAGATCGAATAGGTCCAACTAGATTGAATCTTGAGTCACAATGATTCAGGTTGTGTTAGTGAGAGCATGATTTCATTAAGCACAAGATGATGAATCTGCTATGGATGTTTGCAAACATGATGATCATTCCACAAAAGAAAGACAAGTATGTACAAATTTATTGCAAATTTTGAAGAGATTTTTGATTTTTTTTGTGATGATTTTTTTTCAGGGATTTTTACGATTTTTTACGGATTTTTTCAGCATCGTATGTTTTTTTTAAGGTCTTTTTATAGGATCATATTTTATTTTTTAGAGATTTTTTGAGGACATTATGCAAATTTTTTTAGATTTTTAGCTTCTTATTTGGATTTTTTAGGATTTTTTTAGGTCATTAAGATATTTACAATTTGTTATCTCTAATCTGATAGTCAAGGAATCTCATGAATAAACCACATTCAAGGTCTTTCCCCTAGTTTGAATTCAAATTCAAAGGCGGTTAGGGCTAGGAATCTGCCCCCAGCCAGAAGATGGACTATGTACAGAGGCCAAAATTCATACAGACTGGCTGTGCCAGAGAAAAGACAAAAGAAATCAACCAGTTACAAGCCATAAAGGGGCACTAGGGTTAAGTCAAAGTGGAAAATATTATCAAGAAAGGACATCATAATACCAAGAGGAATCACGATAGACGTTGGAGCAACAACTTATTACGTGTGGCACCTGTTTGCATGGTGTTCACCACGGTACTTTCCCAAAGTGCCTGTTTACCAGGTTTTCACTTGTGGATGATATTTTTCTCTCTATTTCTATTTTTGCATGCCAATATGCCTGTTTACTAGGTTTTTATCAAGGCAACCATTTTTTCTCTTTTTTCTCTTCTTTTGTTTTCTTTTTTTTCAGTTTTTTTGACATTTTTGGAAGAAACTTGATGCATGACATGACATGGACAGAGGAATCAAGCATTTGTATTCTCAGAAATTTTATTTTGAAATATATACAATAATGGACCATGATACTATGCCCAAAGATGTTGGTAGGATAATGACAAAGGGATATGAAGTGGATGATTAGATAAGGATGGATAAGGTTTAAGAAAATGATTGGATAGGATAGAGGAAAGGTTGGAAAACAGGTGTTGGATGATGGAGGGAATGAAAGAAGGATGGATTTTGAATGCATGGATATGGATGCAAGAATAACATTGGCACACACCTTGAGAGGTGATGGAGTGATGGAGGAAAAAGAGATTTTGGAATTGACGAAGGAATGGATATGGATTTTGGTACACAAGGACCCAAAATGTAATTAGAAGATGGAAAGATTTTATATGGAGGGATAGCAATTTTGGATGCCAGATTTGATTTTTCTTAGGGACTCTGTGCTCCAAGGAGCTTCTTAGGAATCCACATGTTTTTTTTTCCTTTTTATTCTTTTGTGTGTCCTTGGAATGCATTGCTTGCACAATAGATTTTGGAACCCATATGGACTTTGATTTCTCTTTTTTCTTAATGGGCCTTTGTGGCCTTTTTGAAATTTCATTTTCTTTTTGGATCATATTTTTTTCATTTTTTGTACATGTCGATTATATTGGACATGTTGATCCTTGATAGCATGTGGATTACTTGACTTATGGACTTCATGTTTGGCATCCAAATAGCTAGGAAAGTGAATCGAATTCATGGATGGATAGGAATGATGTGGAGAATTTTTGGATGGGTGGAAGGTTCTTTAGGGTGTATGCCTTTGTTGACTTACATGTAGGAAAGGGTAAGGGGATTGATAACTAGTGGAGGGAGGAATATATGGACTTAATATTGATGGAAGGGATGAAGGGGGAGTTATATGTTAAGATTTGGATTTGGAAGGGATACCAATTCCTTGAGATAGATATTTTTATGAAGATCATGCCCATGAAAATTTTCTTTGACGTGGAAGGGTTATAATATACCTTTTGCATGGAGGTTTAACCCTTTTACTTGATAATGCTTTCTTTGATTGGTAGGAGACTTACTACACGACATGAGTCCATTATTATGAGGTGTTTATGATATGGAAGAACTTATAATACCATGAGGTGGACTAGAGTTGATAGAATGAGGGGAACCCATTTGAAGTATAAGGGGTTCATGAACAACTTTCATAGATGTGCTTGGATCACAAGGGGGGTCAGGAGGAATAATGGGATCCTACAATGGAATAGGAGCAGTGATAGGATCATTTGGTAGGATAGGATCTTGTGGGATATTTGAAGGGTTAGGACAAGGAGGCAGAGGGATAGGTGGATCTTTTGGAGGATTTGGAGGGATAATAGGATCTTGTTGTAGACATGGACATGAAGGGATACTTTGACATTGACTTGCAAAAGGATCATGGGAAGAAATGGAAAGGGTATCATGATCTTTCTTAGGAAGTGGAAGGTCAATGAGACTTGGAAGGACATTTTGGTTTTTAAATGGAAGGGGATCAGTTTGGATAGGAGAGTTAGGGATAATGGGATCATCTTGGATAGAGGAGATAAGGATAATGGGATCTTGGTCAACAATTGGGGGGGATTGGTCATCATTGGGATCTTGATCTTGATATGTTTGTAGATAGGTTTGTTCATTTTTTTTTATCATCCTCTTGACATGGGATATGGATTTTTACATGTGAGGGGGATTATTTAAAGGGGTCAACATTTTATATTAGAAAGATGGAATTTGGATGGGACTCTCATGAATAGGCTTGATTGAAATTGGAGGACATGGTGGAATTGGTTCAAAGGAACTTGGGATATGCATAGGAATAGCTTGGATTTATTTTTTGGATAACCATTGGAAGGTTGAATTGTTGGAAGAATCACTTGATGGGGATGGGGGAAATTGTTCTTGGGAGGAATGTGGGGATGAATGAGTGGAGGGGAACATGGATGTTTCTTGAAGGTTAATTTATTGAGAGGAAATAGGCATGTCATCCATGTGATTTTTTTGGTATAATCTGTTGCTAGACACAGGTGCATTGTTTTTATTTTTGTGCTCTAGGATCATTTCAAAAATGTGAGCTATTATCTCAAGTGTATCCTTTGTATCAATGTTTTATTTTTGGAAAGAATTTGGTGATTGGAGTTGTGCCACAATAGTTTGTTCATTTCTTATGCTTGATCGATGTTCAAAGGGTGAAACATTTGAACTTGTCTTTGTTTGATAAAACTTTGGTGGTGAATAGAAGGACACAAAAGGTTCCTCATGCAATGTTATTGTTTGTTATCTTGGCATTGATTGTCTTGCTCGCATGATTGACACAAGAGGTTGTGAAGTTGTTTGAAGATCACTTGGCTGTTGTGGAATGAATATTGGTTCATAATTTAGTGGTGGCCCCAATTAAATTATTCCATGCTCTGGTTGAAAGGTTTGATTTGGAACTTGGTTGAATGATTAATTTGAAATTAGATCACATGGAGGATGATTTGAAACTTGATTGAATTGAGCATAATCTGGGACTTGATTGAAATAAGTTGGCTCTTGCACATGATTGAATTGGGATTTGTTAAAATTTTCATTTGCCTCTAATAGTTGTAAAATAAGTTTTGGTATCTTTGGTTTTTCAATGAGAGATTGTATGTCAATTTCACCAAAACATTCACTTGGGCATCTAAGGAGTTTGACCATCTCCTTTCTACTCTTTATCATATTTTCTACCCTCTCTTCCACAATCTTCTTTTCATTAGCCAATATTTCTTCCAAGTTTTTAATAAAGTGTCTATGTGATTGGTTTGATTGATTGTTCAATTGTGTTGATTCCATTTTTCTTGTTTCAAGAGATTTTTCTGAAGTGTACATGATATTTGGGTCCAAATTTTGTTGTTGCAAAGGTACACCTTGTCTAGGATCAAATGGTAATTGTGATTTTCCTTGTGATGGAAACAAGGGTTGATAAGTGTCTTGTTTCCTTTTAGATTCTTGGAACCTAGTGAAGATCGACATGATTACTATATGCAAGTGCAAGATCTTTTACTTTTTTGAGAGACTTTTAGGATGAAAAATGCAACCTAAATATGCAATAACTTTATAGAAATGCAAATTTGGATTATGGATGATTTATGCAAAGAAACCTATGGCTTAATGCAACTGTATTTTTTGGATTTTCCACTTTGGAAAAATCTTTGGAAGAATGCAAACCTAAGAGCCTAACCTTAGGAGAGTGAATAGGGATCTTGACTTTAAAAGGGATCAATTGGATAAAGGGATTAAAAAGGGACTAGGTCCAATCCAACATGACAAAGATGGAGTGAGACCAAATGATAAGTTGAAAATTTGATAGAGGGAGAAAAGGGACCAAGTAAAGATTCTTTCTTCAATGACAAAAGGTAAGACTCTAAAATTTGAATTCCTTTGGGATTTTACAAAGTTTTTGAAAAGGATTTAAATGCAGTATGAGGATTTTGCAAGGCAATATGTAGTTATGATGCGAGCTTAATGCAAGAGGATTAAGATTAAAAATGCATGGAGACTAATGCAACATATGAAAAAGGGATTATGCTATGAATATGCAAGAATGAAGCAAACTACAAGGCTTCGAGATAAATTTTTGTGGTCTCAATATGTTCACAAGGTTTTGAAAAAGAGATTTTGGGAAAAATGAAAGTGTTCAAGAATGCTTAGGAGTGTTTTTGAAATGTTTGGCATGAGAATAGAATAGAATGTTTGGAATATTTGGCATGAGAATAGAATTCTTAGGATTTTTTTTGAAATTGCTCTTTACAATTTTGTAACACCCACACAAGACACGTTGCGAAGAATGGTTGTTGTAAAATTGAAACAAACACATCACAACCTAAGAATGCAAAGGACAATATCTATTGAATCCCCATTTGAACAAAGTTCAACCATGCTTACTAATAGAGGAAAACTTAGAAGCTTGGAGGAACTCGCTCCTCCTTATAGTGCACTCACTTCTTAGGCACACCAAGCTTCGAATCCCAAGGGTCATCACTACCCAAGGGACTGTTGTCTCTACTAAGAGCCACAAAAATGTGGGGTGTCTTAGTTGGTCTCCAACCTTCTGCACCAATAGATAGAGGGTTGTTGGATACTAAAAAAAATCTTTTAGTTAGGGCATCCATTTAGGTGGTTATAGATGTGGAAGATTAGCTTTTTATGGAGGCCTCCCAGCCTACAGAAGTTGTGTCCTGCAGGTTTTTATGCACCACAAGGTTGCTAAGGGAGATCTTCTTCCTAGTATAACATATTCAACATCAGTTCACTATGAGATTAATCACAATGACATCTTTTATATACCGGTTTGGAAGGGCTTGGCTTTATCATGTTACCGGTTGGGCAACCCACTCGCACTGGCTCTGTTAAAGCTCTTGTGTAGCCACACTAAAGGATTTGCATGGATTTCTCTTTCACTCAAGATCCATGAAGGTGAGGGGAGAGGATACATCCATGAAATTCCTTGGGATTACAAAACTAGAAGACACTTCAGACACATAAACAAAATGATTCTTTTTAAGCACCAAGTTGAAGTGTTTTTTAACTACTAAAAGCAGACATGAAAGTTTTGGAAGACACACAAGGCCTTCGACAAGTGTCCTGCATCAAACTCATTAGTAGTTTTATGATTCATTCTTAATCCCATGATTGCCAAAATGCTACATAGATCATCAGTAACACATAAATCCATCATACTAAGTGCAGAAATGGACTTAGGAATGAAGAAAATAAAAAGTTTGCATGAAAAGCATCCATTTTACTAACTACATAGGAATATGCTACCAACTGTGCAGAATCAGGATACCAACTATGTAGAATCAAACTATCAATTGCGCAACTTCTAACCAACTATGCAAGTTCTGACCAACTACGCAAGATACCTGACCAAGTGCACAACTACTGATCAGAGGCTAAAAATGAGGTAAAAACTTGCAAAAATATAGAGTTTTGACCATAGAAAGAATTGATATCTCAAAATAATTTAGTTAAGGTTCAATTTAGGCAATTTAAGAATGATTGGGAAATATTTGAACCAAGTTTGAAATCCCTAATTAGCCTATGTGCATATTGAACCAATTTGGAAACACCTTAAACAAGAAATTTGCATTTGATCATAAACTAGTTCAAAGTTCATTTTATATTCCCAAATCAAGTATGCATGTTCATTTTAGAGAAATTTTTAACTTTAAAAACTTTTTTTGACATAATTCATTCACTTTGAACCCCTAGTTACGCTAGATTGTGACCTTGATTAAAATTAGAAAAAATTTGATTGCATGTAAGCCTAAACTAGGTGAAGTTCATTTTAAGAGTCGAAATCAAATGTGAGAGTTCATTTTAAGATTCCAAATTGAAATATGATGTTCATTAACCAAATTAAGATTCATTTCCACCATTTAGGGTTCATTATAGCCTTAGAACTGAGAAAAATGAAAGCAGGAAGCATAAAATATAGATCCACTTCCTAAACCCTAAAATTTTGATCCTAAACCATCAAAATGTATCCTATTTGACCAAGTGAATAGAAAGGTAAACCAAGTGTGAATAAAGGTGACCAAGTTCATGATTTTGGGTGCTAACTTCACAAAAAATCCCCACCAAGTGTATAGGACCTGAAACAGGGGCCAAAATGACTCAAAAGGTTACTAGGGCTTCTATACTAAGAAAATTTGCATTAGTAAGAATGTGTATTGCCATGATTAGGGTTTAGTAACCATTTAAAAACCTTATTTTAAAATATTATGATCCATTTAGGAATCCTAATTAAGCTAGATGCAGATTTGAATGATTTTGAGACAATTCAGCTAAGCCAATCTGTAATGAATCCTGTTCATTTTAAATTCCCAAATCAAGTATGAGGGTTAATTTTTAGGTAATTTTCAACATAGACCACTTTATTTTACAAATTTGTATCAATTTGAACCCCTACTTAAGCTATATTGGAACTTGAACAAAATTAAGAGAAAATTGAACCACTATCTTTGCATGGAATCCTAAACTAGGTTAAGTTTATTTTAGGAACACCAAACCTAAATATGAGATTTATTTTAAGGGCCAAAAATGAAATGTGAGGTTAAATAACCAATTTAGGGTTCATTTTCACCATTTAAGGCTCATTAGAGCCTTGGAATTGGGAAAATGCAAATAGGAAGAATAAAATATAGAACTTCTTCCAAAACCCTAACATTTTGACCCTTAACCATGAAAATGAATCCTATTTGACCAAGTACACAGCAAGGTCAACCAAGTGCACAGAAAGTTGACCAAGTGCGCTATTATGGGTGCCAACTACATAGAACTAACACCCAACAATGCAAAAATTAACCAACAACGCAGAACTTCAAACCAACTAAAAACACCAAAATCAGTGAGTTAAGACATGCTTCACATCGGATTCACCAAATTTAAGACCAGAAAAAGATAGAATAAGCATATCTAGGTAACCAAAAAACCCTAAACAATATTTAAACCTATCTAATCTAACATTAGAGCCATTGAAATGGGAATTCAAAAACAATATGCAACAAAAACATAAAAAATGCCTTCAAGTGATGCTCAAATTCTCTCCTTTCTTCTCCATAGAGTGGATTATGTTGCTCTTTGTTAGTGACAAAAAATGCACAAGTGTTGAAAATCCAAAGTTTAAAACAAGAATACTAGGAGATAGTGGTTCTAACTTGAATGAGAGGATTGCATCTAAATTTATAGAAAATGAGAGACAATTTGGTGAATTAGAATGCATAAAACAATTCATAATGGAGGCAAAAGGAGGAAGCAAATTAGTAGGAAATTGGAAGCATAATTAGGGAAGAATTGAATAAGGAAATATGGAAGAAAACATGAAGCACCTTAATAGGGATATGAAGCACAATTATGGGATATGACAAATTAGGTGGGATTAGGAGGAATTAAATCAATTAATAAATCAATATTCTTCATAAAACAATAATTAGCATTTATGAAATTATAAAATCCCATAAACTAGAATTAGCCAATTAATTAATTAAAAATTAATTAATTGTGAAGACTTAGGATAAGAATGAATAAATATGATTTATTCATAAAGAATAGGGACAAATCTTAGGTCATTCATCCCAAGAGGATAAATTGGTGAATTATTGATCAAATTGAAGGCATTAAAGTACAATTGAATTGATTTTGATAATATTGAAAAGGATTAGGATAGGTTCAAGGCATTGATGAACTTTGAAAATGCACTCAAATAATGATGTTTGAAAATGATTAAATAGCATCAATGAAATTTGATGATGTCGTAGGATTGAAATAGGAATATGGAAACAATGATGAACTTGGACAATGTTTCCTAAATGATGATGATGAGAAATAGCACTGATGAACATGGACAATACTATCAAATTGATAATGGTAAGCTGGTAATGATAACATCGATGAGCTTGGACAATGTTATCAAAATGGGTGATAAAAGGATACAGAGCATTGACAAATTTGGAAAATTCCCCTAGAATGATGAAAAGGTTGATTAGATTTAGAAAAGGTTTTGATCAATTTTAAAATTGATTTAATTAGACATCGATGATCTTGGACAATGCCCTAGAATGGTTGGAATGAGTCCAAAACAATTGTGAAATAATTAGGAATAGAATAGAATAGAGTTGAATTGATTTAGGATGATTTGATATAGTTTAGGATTGAATAGGATTGGTTTAGGGTTGATCATAATTGATTAGGAAAATGATGAATTTGACAAAAAGAATAGAAATATTAGTAATAACTGAACAATTTTGCAATATTCAATTTTGACGAAAAACACAATGTTGTCATATAATAAAGATCATATGCGCAACATAGAGGAATAATTAGATCACAAAACAATGTTTCACTTGTAATTCCAAAAATGTTAAAACACGTAGACTAGATGGCTCGAACCATTTTTGGGTGTCTACAAGAGTATGTGCCAACTAGGGAGAAGGTTGTTGATATTTTCACTAAATATTGCCTAAGGATAGATTTGAGTATCTAATAGGTAGGTTAGGGGTCATTCCTCTATATTATTTAAATTAAAAGAAGATGAATTTGCATCAATGCAAGTGTATCCATTGAATATCTTTATGTTTGGATTGATGTTGGGGGGATACTCCTTAGGGAGAAAATTCTATGTAGTACTATGTTTTGGTTAGTCCAGTATCGTAGAGTAGATATCATGTGTGTTTGGCACCTCTGGCATTGTTGTTAAAGGGAGAGAATGTGTGTATGATAAAGAGGGAAATTGTAAAGTGAAACAAAGGGAGAGAATGCTCAAATTTATAGAAGGGAAGTGCAGATTAGAGAATTTTAGTGAAAGGGGGAGAAATTTTAGAATAGGTGAGAGACAGAAGTGGAAACATCTTTTTGTTCCTAGTGTTTTTTATGTTGTTGATATTGAGAATGTTTGTGCATAAAGTAACATGTTGGAGAGAGGAAGAGAGTGTTTCCATTAATTCCAAAGTGGGAGTCTATTGTCCTATCTAATGTAGTGATGCTAAGTGAATTTTGGAGATGTCATGATGCAGATTTGATTACAGGATGATCCATTATTATATTGTCATTGATGTCAACTATTGACCTTGAGTTCTTAGTGTATTTCCAAGCATAGTTGTGATTAATGAAGGGTTGTAGTGAATTTTAGTGGTTTTTATCTTTATGGGAGAATTAGGTGTGGCTTTGAATGTCTAATCCATGACCACTACAACTTCAGTGAGCTTATGTGAAATTTGTGATTGGTTGAAGTATAAGAGTGAAACTACTAGAATATTTTAGTAAAAGTGATAGATGATTTGAATGTATTGAAAGATATTTGTGGTGTCTTGTGTCATGGTCATAGGATGTGATGGGAAACTATTTTTATATGCTATAGTTGTGACCTCAACTAATTTGAGTGACCAGTGTGCAGGATCGGTGATCAGAGAGTAGAGATAGAGTTGTTAACATGTTACAGTGTTTGTTTTCTTGAGTGATAGTTGATAAATCTTTGATCGGTGATCCATCTTCACATTGTGGTGGAATTGGTTGAGTTAGTCATGATCTAGTGACATGTCTTCATTATTAGAGGTTATGATCTAGCATCACATTTTTTGATGCTATTGTGTGGATAAGATTATAGAAAAAGCATATGTTTGGTCAAGCATATATGTAAATCATTATATTGGCCGACGCAATATTGTAAATGTATTTTTTGTTAGGAATAATAGTCCACAAGACAACTAAGAGGGGGGGTGAATCAGTTGTGATATAAATTATTAAACTTTAAACTTTATAAACCAAATCTACAAATGTAAATAATAGCACAGTAAATGCCAACACCATAACACAATATTTTTTATTGAGGAAACCCTATTAAAGGTAAAACCCTAGTGGGAATTAACACCCACAAATAATGTACTAAGAGTATAGTATCCCTATTAAAATATTTAGCCTTGTTAGGAGCTTGTTACAACATTACAGTACATAGTCCCTATTAGGAAACAGGCCTTGTTAGGAGTCAAAAGAAATAGTAGGCTCATTGCCAAGGCACACTTCCCAAAGAAGGTTAAAGCCACCCTCAAGGATTTACAATCTAGACAAGTGTTTAAATAAAACACAATCCAGTGAACTGTCTGATAGCAACTGTCGTTGTTTGGTTAGTTCCAATGAAGTACTCTTCTAATAAACTCTGCTCTACATCCAGCAGCCAAACAAGCCTCGCAGCTTTCACTTTTTCTTGACCCTTTTAATCTCTGTCACATCTTTTCAAAAGAAAAGATCACTCATATATACGCTCTTACAATAATTCATTAGGTCGGCCAGTTAAGCTTTCCTAATACACAAATAATTAATTAGGTCAACTAATTAAGGATTTCCAATATACAAATCATTATTTGACCCCTTGCTAAGATACACATGATACCTATAACAAGTAAACATTATTTACAATCCCTCAATTATGCTTCTAGATCTACAATCCACGTTCACAATTCATTTTACACGCTACATGTCTAAAGTCGGCCAGCAAATAGGTCTCCTTCATAATACACACCACAGTTGACGTCACCAGAAACCAAACAACAATCAAACTCAACCCATTATTTCAACATATGTTAGTTGTCCACTAGTAAGCTTGCATCATCTGAAATACCTTCACTAGAAAGATATACCAGAAACAAAGAGACCTGCTCTGTCCAGAATCATAGTTACAGTCCAGAAACCAGTCTTCACCAAATCAACTGTAACATCCACAATATGAAACATAAAGCCAAGTGACCTTAGGAATAATTTCAAGACACATCCTTATGCATAAATCTGACTTCGATAATTCTGAATCATCCATACAGTTTCTATACACTAATTCCAGTCAAGTAACCAGTATGTCCTCTCCACAGAAATATATTTTGACATCAGTAACAAAACATGAATATCAACAGCATGATCAGTAACCAAAAATGATATCATCCAACAATATCCCCCTGTCTCATTGATGTAAACTTATGGTAAAATCCATATGCATCATCCCAAAATTACTCTCTCTCAATAGAATCTTCTCAATATCCTCAACACAAATTTATCAAAATAGTAGGGATTTTCACATAGATTCCTTCCCCCTTTGGCAGCAATGGAAAAGGGTTCAATAACTAATCTATAGTCTTATGTAAGTTGTAGCTTTTTCAATTCTTCATGTCCATCAACTAGGTGCAAGATCACCCAAATGTACTCCATAGTGTTCTCCTGCGATCACTCCCCCTAAGGAGTAGATCCATACATCAAGTCTAGAGAATGATATAGCTCTAAGATCCAATGGACTGATGCACATCTACATCATTTAATTACCACTGGGAGGGGCCACCACCCCAAGCATGCCTCTGAGACATTCAAAAGCATCTTTTGGGAAAGGTTTAGTAAATATATCTACGATTTGTTCCTTTGTGTTAATATACTCCAGTTTAATCTCTTTATCTTCTACCTTCTCCCTCAAGATATGATACTTAATAGAAAAATGTTTACTCTTTGAATGCATTACAGGATTCTTTGACATATTCATTGTGCTTGTGTTATCATAATGGATAACCACTCATTCTTTGAAAATTATTCCAATTTCCTTCAGCATTTATTTCATCCAAATAACTTGTGTACAGTTTATTGCAGCAACAACATACTCTGACTCAGTAATAGATTGAGCAATACAAATTTGCTTCTTACTCAACAAAGAAACCAATCTTTTTCCAAGGAAAAATGCAACACCACTTGTACTCTTCCTATCATCCACATTACCTACCCAATCAGCATTAGTCTAAGCCTGCAAAGTAAAATATTTTCATTTTTCATACCATAGTCCATGTTCTATTGTCCCTTTCAAATATGTGAAAATTCTTTTCACAGCAGAAAAATGTGTCTCTTTAGGATCTTCCTGATATCTAGCCATAATTCCAACTACATTGGTAATATCTGGTCTGGTGTGAGTTAGATATTGTAGACCTTCAATCATCAATTTGCACTTAGTGTGAACAACACTTTGTGTCTCATCACTATTAGTCATTTTGTTTCCATTCACCATAGGTATCCCAACAAGTTTACAATCTTCCATTCCAAAAAATTTTAACATTTCCTTAAGATACTTGGTCTGAGATATAAAAATGGCATTCTTACTCTTATTGATTTGCAAACCAAGAAAAAATTTCATCTCACTAATCATTGACATCTCGAATTCATTTTCCATTTCTTTAGCAAACTTCTTACTCATCTTATCATTGCCTCCAAAAATGATATCATCAACAAAAACTTCTATAATCAAGATTCCATCTTCATCAGTTCTCAAATATAAATTACTGTCTGCATCACCTTTTTCTGAAACCAAGACGAAGTAGATATTTGTCCAGTCTTGCATACCATTCTCTTGGTGTCTGTTTTAGTCCATATAGTGCCTTCTTCAATCTGAAAACCATTTTTTCATCATCTGTCAAAGGAAAACCATCAGGTTACTCAATGTAAACTTCTTTTTCTAGATCACCATTCAAGAATGCTGACTTCAAATCCATCTGATAAACCTTAAAGTCTTTATGTGAAGCATAAGCAAGAAATAATCTCACAGCTTCCAATATCGCAATAGGAGCAAATGTTTCTTCATAGTCTATTCTTTCTTGTTGTGAGTAGCTTTACATACCATTCTTTCTTTTTTTCTTACCATTGTTCCTTCCTCATCCATCTTATTTCTATAAACCCATTTAGTACCAATCACATTTTTGTTCTTAGGTCTTTGAACTAATTCCCAAGTATTGTTTTTCTTTATTTGTTCAAGTTCTTCTTCCATAGCTTTAGTCCAAGATTCATCTCTACATGCTTCATCAGTAGTCTTTGGTTCAACTTGAGAAATCAAACAAATCTCATCTCTAGCTCTAGATCTAGTCATCATGCCTTTATTTACATCACCAATAATTTGATCTTTAGGATGGTTCTTCTTGACATACCTTGGTGTCTTCAATGTATCGGTAGCTTTAGTCATTTCATCTTCAATCTCATTGTCACTCATCAAAGATTCTTTAGGTTCAACAGTAACCTCTTTTGTTTCTGTAATCTGACCACAGTCATACATCCTTTCCTAAATCTGAAACTTTTCATCTATCCTCACATTGGCACTTTCAATCAACTTTCTCAATCTCAGATTGAAACATTTATATGCTTTACTCTTAGTGGAATAACCAAGAAAGATTCCTTAATCACTACTAGCATCAAACTTTCCTATTTCATCATCTCTTTTGATGTAAAATATACTGCCAAATATTCTAAAATATTTTACAGTATGTGGATGATCAAACCCTAATTCATAAGGAGTCTTACTTGTACCTTCTCTGATCTGAATTCTGTTCAGTGTGTACATAGCAGTCCCAACTGCTTCTCTCTAGCGAACATGTGACACATTTCCTTCCAGAAACATAGTCCTTGCAACATCTAATATAGTTCTGCTTCTTCACTCTTCTATCCCATTCTATTGTGGAGTTTGTTGGTACTCAAAAATACAAGGAGCTTTGAGTGTTTTATTTGTGCTTTGCATTTTGATCCCCTAGAAGTGCTTTTTGAGCCTATTTGCCTACATGAAATTCTGAATTTTTTCATGCATGTCGGGTGTTTATCACTCTTGTTTAGGTATATGAAGGCAACCCAGTTTCTCAGTTTCAATTTTTGAGTCAGTTAGTGATGTCTTGTTTTAAGCACTTATCCATTCTGCATTTACTACCTAAGTGTCAATTTGTTGTAACAGACCCAATTTTCATTTGAATAACTTGTGTCTAATTGAGTTTCATGCGTCACTATTTTGGGGATATTGAACATGTATATCAAGGAGCCTATATTTAAAATCCCAAGTCATTTTGAATCTATTTGATAAGTTTTTCGATTCCCCAAAGTTGGTCCAGCTAAATTGTCTAGTACTCTGTTATGCCCATATTTCTGAATAGCCTACTTTGAGCTTCTGCACCTTGTACCCAGTTTAATGCCCTACATAATTGAGTTTTCCCCTATGTTGAAAACATGAGAGTGTACCTATCTGAATAATTTTATCCCTTGGCCAATCCGCTTAACCACTTTTCCAGCTTGATTCCAAATCCAAACTTTGCATGTTTACTTAGTTTAAAATCAAAAAGGTTGTAAGGTGCTAACTTTGCAGATTGATGCTAATTGATCAGTTCACTTCAAGTGCAATTTGGTTGAAGATTCATGTTCCATGTGTGAAGGTGAAACAAGTTACAGAGGTTCAGATCCTAAAGGATCTTCTTGATGACTTTATGAATTCAGTATCGAAGATAGTTTGTGAAGTTTACCAATGATGAATAGAATGAGGTTTGCAGAATGGTCATTTTCAAAGAGTGATGAATTCTTGTTTGAAAGTTTTTTTCAAGAACCGATTGTGGGACCATTATTTTTGCATATGAATGTACTACCTAAACTAGTGGTGAAGTATTAGAGTATGTTTTGGTAATCTTGCAATAACCAATCCGAATGAGATTTATGTTGTTTCAGCATTTGGACTTGCATAGTGTTTTGAAATGCAAAATTTGATCAGTTGCATCTCGCACCTGAAGTTAAATCTGGAGAAGCCCTTTTGTGTGCATATTCATGGTTGGTGAATGAATCACTCTACCAAATGGTGACTCCTCATGAGTTAATTCAGTATCTTTTCAATTTGCATTTCTGGTAGGGTTTACATATATTTGAGTACTTTCGATTGCAGAATATGTGAATTAGCCCACTTTGAGTTTTATTATTTTATGGGTCTGATTATTTCAAGAAAACCAATTGGTGATCATGATTAGATGCTAGATATGAGTGGATCCTTCTGTTCCCATGCTTGTAAAGTGTCTTTTAGTCAGTTTTTAAAGATGGTTCTAGAGGCTAGGTGTTGATAATAAGATCAATTTGCAGGGATAAATTGAAAAGAGCAACTTTAGAGATTGAAATTTCTCATCTTATACATTTTCAAGGATTTACTTTTTTTCAAGATGATTCTTTTTATGCCAATCTATATGCTTTCCAGATGTCATGTTCCAGTTATGTATTTTGGATAGTTTTTAAAGGTGGTCTCGGGAGTTATTTCTAGCGATGGGCACTTATCAAGATGGATTGAAATTTTAACTTTCAGTCTAGTGGCATGCTTATTCTCCCATGGTTTCTAGACGCAAAAAAAATGATGTTGAATGTGTTGATAAGTGGTTGAAAATAAATGCATCTTGTTCCCTTTGCAGACATGAAATTGGAGAATCAAGTGAAGTGACAACAGAATCTGTGGGAGATATAATACAGAATGGAAATGGATAAATCCTGGATTGCAATGGACTGAATAAGTGAAATATGTATTGAAACTTTCATTGAAATGCAATTGGCATGTGCCAATGATGGAGCATGTACAAATCTTTTTTTTTAAATACCATATTTGGAGGATTGCGCAAGAGAGAGGAGGTACTTGCTATTTAAAATTAAAAGCCTGTGCAAGACTTGAAAAGAGGAGACTTTTAAACAAATCCAGGTGTCTATTGAGGCAAAATGGCACTAAAGAACATGGTGGAGTTTTAAAATGGCTCTAGAAACTTTCAAAGAAATGCAATCGGTTGGTATAAAGCCAATTCCACAACCTCTACCAGCATGAAATTTGTGCAAGCCTTGGAGGAGGCTACATGGACTTTGAAAAGATGTGCAGGAATAAACATGGAGGAGAAATTTTTAAATACTTGATAAATAATTCCACAAACATTTGAACAGCAAGGGGGCTAGGTAAGCAGTTTGGATGGAGAGTCTTGAAGTTTTAAAAAACTTAAACATAAGCATATAGTTCTTGTGCAAAGCTTTGTGGAGGGATTTTAAATCAGAAAAAAGCATTGAACCAAATTCCATGCATTAGTGTGTAGCTATTTGTGGAGAGGTTTCTTTTAAAAAACATTTCAAAACTTTGCAAATACCATTCTAGCATAGGCTATGCAGCAATGAAGGAAAACTAATTTTTTTTTTAACTGCAAAACATTGACCAGGAAGAATGCTATGTAGCATAATGAAGAAAGATGTATTGTGAAAATAAAACATTAAAACATATGCTATGAAGAAAAAATCAAAGCTTGGCTGGAAAAGAATGAGAAAATCCCACACATGGGCACTTAAAACAATATGCAATTGGCAAGTCAAAACAATGAATACATATGCAATTTGCAGCCACAAAGACGTTGCGCTAAAAGCCAGTATAGATGGAGCCATGCACTAGATGGAGAGTTTTCAAAAACATTTTGAAAACATTAAAACACAATGCAAACACCAAAATTGTGCAGCATCTACATGATGAACTATAACTGATTGAATTTTTTAAGATATTAAGTTGATGATCATGCAAGGCATTAAATTAGTTAATGTATTCTATTGTCATTGATGTCAACTTGATATAATATGTATGGTCATGGACATACTACCAAAGAATTCAAAGAACCAATGAATCAAAGGCTATGCTATTAGTAATGCATATAAGTCAAGTATTCACAAAGTCACTATATACACCAACAGAGTGCACTCCAACGGTCAGAGTAAAAGAGAAAAGTCATAGTGTTACTTGATGAGAAAATGCATAGCATTACCGATGAGAAAAGTCACAGTGCTACCTGACGAGAAAAGCACAAAGTAACCCGACAGACAGAATCAGAGTGTTTCCTGATGGAAGGAGATCTCGAAGACAACTAAAGTCATGTGGACAGAACAGTCAGTTATCACCTATGACTAACTGAAGTGTTGACCGACAGATCAAAGAGTTCAAAAACAACAAAATGCTTAGCTTTAAAGAGCTAAAAATAGACTCAACTAATACTTATCATTGTTTTAATCGACAAGATAAAGTCAGAGATAAGTAAAGGATTTGAAGCTGCTTTGTCCAATTGGCAAGAAGATCTCTACGAAATAAAACTGGAGTTTTTTATTTAAATCTAATTGGCGAGAATTGTGGATCACGCCAAGATTAAGAAAGCCAAGAAACGGTGAATCATGTCTATAAAGAGACAACCCAATTCATTACAAATTGTGGGGTGAAGAGAAGTGAAGAGAATAGATGCTGAAGAGATTCCGAAGGAGAAGAAAGTCTTCATTCAGACCTAATCAAAAATTTGAGGAAAGAAAGTAAGGTCTAATTATGATGTGTTCATCCTCTTCAATGCTAATTTTCAACATGTTATTTCACACAGATTATGGGTTTCCTCAAAAATTGTGGATCACATTATAAGAAAGCAGAAAATAGGTGAACTAAGCACATAAAAAATTAGAGCGACAAGGTTAGTAGAAACAAAATGGGTGGAAGCAAGAAAAGACATGAGCCATCAGACTGTAGTGAGTGGAAGAAAAATGCAGAAGTCTGGGAAATTCTTCAGAAGGGGAATTTTGCAACTTAAATGGAGAAGTTGCGCGGGTGCAACCCTGCTATTACTAGTTTTTTCATGCTAAATTGGAAGAAAGGGAAGATTTACTTCAACAATCAATGGATTATCATCAATGAGGAACTTATCACAAAAGATGTGGGCTTACCTGTGGATTGGATGAAGTTCTACTGTGACCGCAGCTACTTTGACAAAGCTTATGAGAGATTCCCAGAGAATGATGAAGAGGCAGACAGATTGGCCAAGAAGGTAGGATATTTTTTCAGTCCTACTAATATCAATCACCCTTGGCATTTTTTTTATATGCTGCTATCAGTTATATTACCCTTGATGGGAGATTTTCTAGAGCCTACAAGCATCATTTCGTTATCTTGAACCATTTTAGGCATAATGAGGATATGAGCTTCCCTTTTTATCTCATGAGCTCTTTGAATGTTACGATGAGAGATTTCCAGAATGACCCTTTTGGGTATCACGCCTCTCATCATGGCCTGATGTTTTTGATTTATGATGTGTTAAAAATGAGGAAATTTGAGAAAAATGTGTTTAAGGGAAAGATTCTTAATGATGTGGAAACCGAGGATGAAGACTCGGGAAACAAATTTGAAGATGATACTAAGGATGAGATGAATACCATTAGTACCAGAGAGGTTGGTAGAATGAAGGGTAGCTCTTCTAAGAGGATTCCTAAGAAAAAACTGGAGTATGTCAAGATGGACTCTAATTCGGAGGGTTTTAGATCTGACGACGAAGACCACAACCCTAAGAGGAACAAAAAAAGGAAAGCTTGTTTCAAGGATAAAACCCTTGTTACTAATAGGACTAAGAAGAATAAGGGTATCGTTATTTCTTCTAATGAAAAGGAACCTGCTTATGATAGCTTGGAGAACAAGGAGAAGTAGGATAAGGATCTGGAGAATGAAGATAACACTCAGAGCAAGTTAGAGGAAAAAGATGTTACTACTCAGGGGAAGGACAAATTTTCTACTACTGTGGATAAAAAGGACAGCTTTAATATTGGCACAGATCAGAAAGACAATATTCTTTCCTTTGGTAGGTTTATGGCTACCATTGCACAGGATACTGTGAATATGAAGGGTGAGCTTCAGGAACAGGGGAAGATTGTGAATATGGTTAAAGTTGCGACCTTTGGCGAGGAATCAATGGAAACCAGTCTGAAGAATTGGAATGAAGCTATCAACAAAGGGGAATCTTTTGGGGAGCTTGGGACTAAAGTGCTGACTATGGAGGAAAAGATCAACAATATGAGAAAAGATGCGGAGATTAGCAATAGTGACGCTTACATTTCTACTCTGGAAGGGAAAGTGGAGAAAATGGAAATGATGCTCAAAAAGATAAGTGATCAAAGCTTCAATATCCTGAAAGTCTCTGTTGAACAATGCAAGAGATTAATGGAGAGGATCGAGGTTAATAGGGGGGAGGAGAAAAAGGAGCCCAAAGAGGGCGCGGGATCTAGCATCCGCACTCGGGCAACTATTAAGAAGAAAGACACGGAGCTTGATGAACTCAGGATCTTTGTGGGAAACATGGAGCTTCTCGCAGAGTAGGCCAAAGAACTGATGGAAACTAGCTAGTTGTTGTCTTTTGTGCTCTCCCCATTTGATGTCTTTTTTGCGAGCGCTAAATTTTTCTATTTTGTCTTGTGTGGCATTGGGCCCTAGCCTATTCCTTGTTTTGTCTTTTGGTTGTTGATTGATCAACTTTTCCTATCTTCTGATCTTTTGTACAAGGTTTCGGGACCTTTCAAATCCTCATTTTACTTAATCAAAACAAGTTGAGGAAAGAGCTAGATTTTGGAAACACCGACGAATAGTGAAACAACATCATAGAGAAGAATAGTGTGGAGCAAATTTATTGAATTGATTATATTAATCAGAGAGGTAATGTACTTACAATAGATCTGAAATCTGCAATTCAAGTTGTATGTGTGAACAGATCACTTTAGTGTTTAAGTTTAACCAATGAAGCATCAAGTCTCTTAACCGAGCAAGACTTAAAAGTATTTTACAATTGAGATACATCCCAAGGAGTATAAAAAATTTTGATCATACAAAGTAGAATTGGATATGCTCGATACCTATTGACAGGCCAAGTGAGTGTTTGATCAAGGATGGTAGCATTAGATGCCAGATACTAAGTGACAAACTATATTTTAAATCCTTTAACAAGGTCACACGAAACAATTTGTTTGTAACCTTTAACATAGTTGGCTCTTAACGGAGCTCACTTCAGAAGAGTGAAAATTTGGGGTACCAGTCCCAGTGATTTTTCCCTTAACAGGGTTTCCACGTTAAAAATCCATGTGTTATGTATTTATGTTTCATTAATTTACTATTTTTTATTTCACATAAAGCTATTCTGGATTGATCGATATACTCTAATTTATTTACTATGTTTCATTAAATAGAAAGACTACTTATCGATAATCATACAGAAGAAGGTTTTACAAAGCATTCTGACAAGTAGAAATTTGTTATAAGTATTTCAAGGCATTCATCTTGTAGGAATGAATATAAATAGAGGCTTAAAAGTGTTAATAAGTTTAAAGGGCTGATTTAAGGATTAACTTTTGAGGCCACTGATTCACCCCCCCCCCCCCTCTCCATTATTACTAAAAATTGGTATCANTTTTGAGGCCACTGATTCCCCCCCCCCCCCCCTCTCCATTATTACTAAAAATTGGTATCAGAGCTTGTGTGCTTAGAAGGAAGGTTTTAAGACCTAAGCTAAAGATCACAAGATGAACAGACGAGATGTGCCCAAGTTGAACAAAGACAACTTTTCTTCATGGAAAAGCAAAATAAGACTCCACTTATCAGGTATTGGAAATGATGTTACTCAATACTTAGATACTAAATATGTGTTTCCCACAGGAGCACCCATAGTTGAAAAAATGAGAGAAAAGTATGAACACAACTGCATGATGATAGAGTTTGCTTCCTCATTCTCCGATGCTGAGTTTGAAGATGTCAAAACCTACAAAACTGTAAAGCAGATGTGGGATATATTGATGCTTGTACATGGTGGTGATAAAAATGTTCTAAGAGCCAAGGTAGAAATCCTTAGAGGAAAGTTTGATGATCTCAGAATGAAAGAAGGTGAAAACATCACACAGTAAGCACAAGAATCAAAGATGTAGTCAATGATATCCAAGGATTTGGAGGTGTACTAGATGAGGATACAGTGGCAAGTAAAATTCTAAGAACCTTATAGCTTACTTATGCTATTAGAGTATCTTCCATACAACAAATGAGAGCAGTAGAAAATAGCAATGTTACTCTAGACATTTTGATTGGAAGACTGATTTCATTTGAGTTGAATAGTTTTGATAATAGTGTCTTACCAAACATAGAGTTTGCATTCAAATCTTCTTTGAGAATAAGTAAATCAAGTCATAAACACACTATGAGAAAAGATAGTGATAGTGAAAATGAAGAAGAAGATCTTGATGAAATTGAAGCACTTATGGCTAGAAGAATCCAAAGAGGCAAAGGTAAATACAAAGGTAAATTACCACTTGTTTGTTTTAATTGTAAAGAGATAGGACACTTTGCTGCAAGATGTCCTAACAGAAGAAAAGATGACAGAAGTAATGATAGGTCATTTGAAAAGAAGTATGACAGAGGTGATTATAGAAGCAACTGACAATCAGAAAGAAGAGATACCTGAGACTACAAGGACAAAGGGTAACTTATTCTAACTGAATGATACTAACACCACTTTCTTAATGGATAGAAATGAAGACATATGGTTTTGGCACAAAAGATTCTGTCATGTAAACTTTGACAACATGATAAATATAGGCAAAAAGAGCAATATAAGAGGTTTACTGACGATGATTAAGCCCGACAATATCATGTGCAAAAATGGTCAAAAAGCTAAGATGACAAAGTCTAGTTTCAAAAGAAAAACTCATACATTTGATGCCATTCTATAATTATTTCATACTGACCTATGTAGACCAATGAGGACAAAGAGTTATTATGGTGATATATATTTTATTCTATTTGTTGATGATTACTCTAGAATGATGACAGTAATGTTTCTAAAAGATAAATCTCAAGCATTCAAGATGTTTAAATGGTACAAAGAAATGGTAGAGAAACAAAGTGGTAAAGAATTGAAATGCTTAAGATCAGATAAAGGGGAATTTATTTCAGATGAATTCACTAAATTTTGCAATGAGCATGGAATCAAAAGATAGGTCTCTTCACCTAGAACACCACAGCAAAATGGAGTTGTTGAAAGAAGGAATAGATCCATAGTTGATTGTGCAAGGAAACTGATGATAGAGAAAGGCATCACCCAAATCTTCTAGAGGGAAGTTGTCAGTACTATTGTTTACACATTGAACAGAGTACAATTGAAGAAAGACACCAAGAAGACACCTTATGAGCTATGGTATGGATACAAACCCAATGTAAGTTACTTCAAAAATATTGGTAGTCAATGCTATATCTTAAAAGATGATAGAAATGGAAAAATTGACTCCAAGAGTGATGAAGGAATCTTTCTAGGGTATTCCACCAAGAGCAAGGCTTATAATTGTCTCAATAAAGCCTCTAACAAAATTGTTGAAAGTGCAAATGTAAAGATAGATGAATTTGGAGAGAAGAATGAAAAGGAAAGCACAAAAGAACCAGAGGACTACAATAGGTTTGTCTATAATGAAGAACCTAACACTCTACCCAACCAACAATGTAGAGCTCCCGAGCAATAGATCATTGCACTTGAGCATCAAGCTACAAATACCAACAATCAAGATATTGCACAAGACGATGCACCAAGTGATGCAGATCAAAATGAAGGACACAATAATGATCAAGATGATAGACATAGATCTAAACTTGTACTTGCCAGATATTTCAGAAGGAACCATCCACAGAACTAGATCATTGGAAATAAGAAGGCTGGTATGAGAACCAAAAGTAAGTCTCTAAATACAAGATGTCTTATTTGTGATTTTGAGCCAAAATATGTCAATGTTGCACTTGATCATGATGAATGGATTAGTGCTATGAATGAGGAGATTGAGTAGATTGAGAAAAACAAGATATGAACACTTGTACCAAGACTAGATGACAAGAATGTCATCGATACAAAATGGATATTCAAGAATAAACTGAATGAGAATCGAGAAGTCACCAGAAATAAAGCAAGACTAGTATTCAAGGGGTATGCACAAGAAGAATGGATTGACTATGGAGAAATATTTGCACCCATTTCTAATCTAGAAGGAGTAAGAATATTACTTGCTTATGCTACATGTAAAGGATTCAAGGTATATAAAATGGATGTCAAGTCTGCATTCCTAAATGAAATAATTGAAGAAGAGGTATACATTGAGCAACCAGAAGGGTTTGTTGATCCAGACAAGAGGAACATGGTATGAAGACTAAAAAAATCCTTGTATGGATTGAAACAAGCACCCTGAGCCTGGTATGAAAGACTTCATTCCTATCTCATAAGTATTGGATTTGTAAGGACTAGTGAAAATAGTAATCTTTATTTGCAGGAAGATACTGATGCTAACATTTTGATTGCTGAGATATTTGTTGATGACATCATATTTGGAGGCAATGATATGCTATGCAAATCATTTGCAAATGAAATGAGAAAAGAGTTTGAAATGTCTATGTTTGGAGAGATCAAGTTCTTTCTTGGTCTACAGATCATGCAACAAGATGAAGGTATTTTCATTACACAATCCAAATACATCAAAGTACTAAAAATATTCAAGATGGAAGATTCCAAACTAGTTGGAACACTGATGGCAACTAGATGTAAGATGAAAAAGGAGGACAAGTCATCTGAGGTAAATTAGAATTTGTATAGATCAATGATTGGAAAACTCGTGTATGTTGTACATACTAGATCAGATATTGCACATGTAGTAGGAAAAATTGCAAGATTTCCTACTAATCTCAGGGAATCACATATGACTGCTGTGAAAATAATCCTAAGATATCCGAATAATACTAAGGAATATGGATTATGGTATAGAAGAGAAGACAAATTTGAACTTAAGGTCTTTACCGACGCTAATTGGGCTAGAAATATTGATGACCGAAAGAGAAAAATTGGAGGAGCATTCTTTATAGGTGACAGACTTGTCACATGGATTAGCAAGAAGCAAAGATGCATCTCTCAGTCTACTACAGAAGCAGAGTATATTGTTGCTGCTACAAACTGCTCAAATATTGCATGGATTAAACAATTACTGGAAGGTATGCATATGAAATTTCTTGAACCAGTAATTATCTATTGTGATAATACAAGTGCAATAAACATTTCCAAGAATCCAGTCATGCATGCTAAAAAAAAGCATATTTCCATCAAGTATCATTATTTGAGAGAACAAGTTAAACCAAAGGAGGTGATACTTGAGTATGTGTAATCTAAGGAACAATTAGCCGATATCTTTACCAAGCCACTGCCCAAGGATGCATTTGAGTACTTGAGAAAGAGACTTAGGGTCGGACCCTTGTCTACTGGTCAATAAAATGACTAGAAGGCTACATCAGCCTACATATTATTAGAATATCATTCATGTTGATGCGAGCACAAAGATGGACTTCAAAGATAAATCTATAAATAGCAAGGTATTTATCTACTCCGAGGACTAGAGTTATGGTATTGCCAATGGATTGGGAAATTCAAGGAGTATATTATGGATAAGGATTTTTTTGGCATTACTGTCAAAAATATTTGTTTGGCATTACTGTCAAAAATATTTGCTTGGCATTGTTATCAAAGGGAAAGATTATATCCATTATCACCTCAAGGATCCATTATCACTCAAGGAGAGATTATTATCACTTGAAGGAGAGATTATATCCATGGGAGAGATTATACATTAGGGAGAGACTATATCCATCACATTATCCAGAGGGAGAGATGTAACCAGAAAGGGAGAGTACATACAAGGAAGACAATTATCGACAAGAGACATCAAAAGAAAAGAGAACAGTGAAAGGGGGAGAGTTTGACATAGGAGAAGAACACATCACATCAGAGAAAGAAAGATTCTACATCTATCCAGTAAAGGGATTGAAGACAGAAAGAAAGCTGCAAGAATCAAATCTAAGTTATATGAACTTACCAAGGATCAGATATTTGTATCGGTTATAGTACATAAGATTGGTAGTTTGATGAACTTCAAATGTTATATTTCATATTGTATTAGTAATAATATAGTGTGATAACGTAGTGTGTTTCCATAAATGCCAAAGGGAGAGATTGATGAACTATAACTGATTGAATGTTTGAAGATATTAAGTTGATGATCATGCAAGGCATTAAATCAGTTAATGTATTGTATTGTCATTGATGTCAACTTGATATAATTTGTATGGTCATGGACATACTGCCAAAGACTTCAAAGAACCAATGAATCAAATGCTATGTTATCAGTAATGCATATAAGTCAAGTATTCACAAAGTCATTGTATACACTGATGGAATGCACACCGACGGTCAATGTAAAAGAGAAAAGTCAAAGTGTTACACGATGAGAAAATGCACAACATTACTGACGAGCAAAGTCACAGTGTTGCCCGATGAGAAAAGCACAGAATCACAGTGTTTCCCAACGGACGGAGATCCTGAAGACAACTGAAGTCATGCCGATGAAACAGTTAGTTATCACCGATGACTAACTAAAGTGTTGACCGACAGAACAGAGAGTTCAGAAATGACAAAATGCTTAGCTATCAAGAGCTAAAAATAGAATTAACTGATGCTTATCATTTTTTTAATCGACAAGATAAAGCCGGAGATAAGTAAAGGATTTAAAGCTTCTTTGTCCAATTGGAAAGAAGATCTCTACGAGATAGAACTAGATTTTTTTCTTTAAATCTAATTAGAAAGAATTGTGGATCACGCCAAGATTAACAAAGCCAAGAAACGGTGAATCATGTCTATAAAGAGACAACCCAATTAATTACAAATTGTGGGGTGAAGAGAAGTGAAGAATAGATGTTGAAGAGATTCTGAAGGAGAAGAAAGTCTTCATTCAGACCTGATCAACAAGCTGAGGAAAGAGCTAGATTCTACAGACATTGACAAACAGTGAAACATCACAGAGAAAAAGAATGTGGAGCAAAGGTATTGAATTGATTATATTGATCAAAGAGGTAATGTACTTACAATAGATCTAAAAATCTACAATTCAAGTTGTATGTGTGAACAAATCACTTTAGTGTTTCAGTTTAACCATTGAAGCATCAAGTCTCTTAACTGAGCAAGACTTAAAAGTCTTTTACAATTGAGATACATCCACTAGTACAAAAAAAACAATATATGACCAAATAAAATACCAAAAATTGTAGATAAATGATCAAATTTGGTCACGTCACCAGTGGTAGTTTATTGCTGGTCATTTATCTCGTGACCAAATTTATGACTAAACTATTTTAGTCATTTATTTGGTCATTGATTTGGTCATATATTTAGTCATTTATTAAGTCATTTATTTGGTCATTTGGTAGTTTATTTGGTCATTTGGTAGTTTATTTGGTCATTTGATAGTTTATTTGGTCATTTGTTTGGTCATTTGGTAGTTTATTTGGTCATTTTTGTAGTTGTTTATTTGGTCATTTATTTGGTCATTTATTTGGTCATATATTTAGTCATATATTTAGTAATTAATTTAGTCATATTAGGGCACGATGAAATCGAACCATCATCCTCCTACTTGTAAAGTAGGTGCTCTTCCATTGAGCTAGTGCCCTTTAAAGAATAATCATACCATGTATACTAGTACTTTCCACTAAACATGATTTTAAGTTTTTTCATTTATAGTTCAAGGGTAGCAAAGCTTAAGGGGAGGATGACTAGTGATACTTTAAACTCAATGATCAAGTTATTCAATGTGCAATATAAGAATGAAGTGAATGACACCATTGGAAAATACATTACATGTGCCTTGTTCCCATTATTATAATGAAAAGCATATATCTTTAGGGGAAACCAGCCACATTAAATAGAGATAAAGTATGTATCAATGATCATACATTCTACATTTTCAGTCCTAATTAACTCATCAAAAGCTTTACTGCTTTAGAAGTCCACACTACTAATCATACCTTCTACATTCTTGCAGCTACAACCATATAAGAAATCTTCCATCAAGGTAAGTCGAGCAGAAAACCTAAAGCCCTGATTCTATAGACCAGGGCAGGATACAATAATTCTACAAATTATTCTCATATCCAACCTTATCCATATTAGTCTTGAAAAATAGTTGTATAATAATTATCATATCCAATTGTATCCATATTAGAGGATCATGAAAAATAGTTGTAACATGCGCACATGCACGCACGCACAACTGTACACAAGGAACATGCATGCACACACACACAACCATACACTAGGAAGACACACATGCACATGTACATACCCATACCCAAGGAAAACAATTACAGTGCCTGCATACCCAAACGTTGAACCTATACCGGTCCCTACCAATTCTGCCAGCTTAGATTTTACTACACAGCAGGGCAATGGTCACCCCTGAAAAGGCAACCACTCTTCAGAAAGAACATGCACAGGTAGCTTCGACTGATATGTTCTTGATTGACACAAAACAACTAAGTTCTGAGGATGAATAAAAAGAAAATAGCATTGGTGAGTAGCTGTAATGGCACTAAAGTAGTTGAACTGTTTTATTTTTTTCGGTTCCCTATTTCTACGTTAGTCAAATTAGGCAAGCCTAATGTTTATAGATTTTTATGGTCATTGACTGATTAGTGGCCTTAATGTCTTCCTGGTAGTGTCTCCTGGTTAGTTTTTACTTTTAATGCTTGTGTACTGTAAACTTCTCAATGATTTGTTAAATACATAATTGTGTATGAGTTTCTGTCAAACCACCCTAATAAAACCCCACTATTCTATCTAAATAAAAAGGTGTGCATCTCCAAGTTGCAGTAAAAAAAGATGCAGAAATGATATTTGCCTCCTAC
>MU227219.1:924640-965983 GCA_018584345.1 Thuja plicata
TCAGTTTTGGTCATTTATTTAGTCATTTTAGTTGTGATTTTACCCGATGACCAAACTGGTCATTTATTTAGTCATCTATTTTCCAAATATGATCAGTTTTGGTCATGTGACTAAAACTTTTAGTCACATGACCAAAATTTTTAGTCACTTAGTCATTTATTTGCCAAATTCTACTAGTGATCCCAAGGAGTATCAAAAAGTTTGATCATACAAAGTAGCATTGGATATGCCCGATACCTATTGACAAGCCAAGTGAGTGTTTGATCAAGGATGGTAGCATTAGATGCCAGATACTAAGTGACAAACTATATTTTAAATCCTCTAACAAGGTCACACCTAAAAGTGTGTTTTTAACCTTTAACAGGGTTGGCTCTTAACCGAGCTCACTTCAGAAGAGTGAAAATTTGGGGTACCGATCCCAGTGGTTTTTCCCTTAAAAGGGTTTCCATGTTAATAATCCATGTGTTATGTGTTTATATTTCATTACTTTACTATTTTGCATTTCACATAAATATATTCTAGATTGATCGGTATACTCTAAGTTATTTACTGTGTTTCGGTAAATAGAAAGACTGTTTATCGGTAATCATACAAAAGAAGGTTTTACAAAGCACTCCAACAAGTAGAAATTTGTTATAAGTATTTCAAGGCATTCATCTTGTAGGAATGAATATAACTAGAGGCTTAAAAGTGGTAATAAGTTTAAAGGGTTGATTTAAGGATTAACTTTTGAGGCCACTAATTCACCCCCCCTCTCTTAGTTATTACTAACACTACATAGGGCTTTAAAAGCTTGAAAAAAACACAGAGCATATATCCCACATTCACTGGGATTGGGGAGTTTCTAGTATTTAAATACTAAAGCGCTTAATGAAATAAGTAAGAAGCCAAGAGGAAACTTAGCGGGCCCCTTGGCTGGAGGATCCTATGCATGGTGAGCCCTATCATTTTAGAGGGAAAGTACAATAAGCATTAAAAAAATCATCAGATATTATCCCACATTCGGTAGGAAGAAGAATTTCAAGATGTTTATAAGCAACAACGCACAGTAAGCAATATGAAGATGAAGAATGGAGACGCTCCACGCACAGGTGACAGACGCATTAGGAAGCATGCCTAGGTGACCAAACCATATTTTTTCAGGACCCACAAAGCTGATGTGGTAGATGAGTTGGCAAGGAAATTTGTAGGTTGGGCACGGATCTCCAGGTGAGTAGGATCAGACAGATGGCGCGATGATTGGATCTGAAAGATGCAAGGAAGATAGCATCAAGTGATTGCAACATCATGACATGTGGCAAGGAAAATAGCAGCACAGATGAGATGGCATCCAGGTGGCGATGAGGTGGTGACTGCGTAGGAGATCATCCAAGCTGGCACGCATCCTGAGGCAATCAAGATGGAATATTGTCGCAAAGCCTCAAAGATAAAGTTGCAAGGTAGTTACCCTCAAGGGATCACGACAGCGTGACACATGGCACTTGGACAAGTGGCAGACCAGACAAGGCAGATGATGCAGGCACCCAGGTGGACACATATGCCAATAAGAAGCTGCTGCATGGCAGAATCTGGTGCTTTCTGGGAGATATGCAAAGAAAAAGGTATTAAAATGGTATTAAATGATATTGAGTACACGGAAGTATAAAATGAGATTGAAATATTAAAGTGAAATATTATTCAATAGTCTAACTATTGAATTAACGTATAATTTCAAATATTTCAAAATATTCCAAAGTTTATAACTGAATACGTACTCGAAGGAAAAGGTTTGATAAATGATTTCAGGGGACATTTTTTATCCAAAATATCAAGTATAATATATCACCGAAAAGATCTCAAAATAAGGATTCTGATTTTGCAAGCCATTTGAATCCATATCAAATAAGCTTTTTCTAGTTGCAGAAAGAAGCAGTTGTAGATATTTTTGGGGATAGACAGGTGTCGGTGAAGGAATTTGTTTTTATTTCTCCTATATATGGTTTTTTCTCCATTGTAATAGGGATGGTGAAATCTATGTTTCAAGGTAGCTTTCTGATTCTAGGGTCTTATTTTCTGAGTTTTTTGGCATTCTGGATGTACTGAAGCAGGATATATTAATGGAATACAGTATAGTTCTTGTTCCATATTATTGTTGTCTCTTTATATTTTGTTGATGCTCTTGTGTTTTTAGTTTGTAAGGCATTCTGAACATGTTGGTTACAAGGTAACTGTGCAATTACTTGTGAGTTTCCTTCAAGGAAGGAGTCAATCCTATGAGTGATTTCAGAGGGATAAGAATTTGTATGGGGATTTGATACAGTAGTATGGGAATGGTAAGATAGTTTGTAAGGCATTTTGTCCAAGCTGCATATAGTTTGTAATGAATTCTATTTGTATTTTCATTGAGTAATTTATGTGGATGTATGTTTATTTGACTCGGTTGCCCACTAGATAAGGAACTAGTCTTTGTTGCTTATGTAGTTCTTACCATCAATCATTTAAAATCAAATCATCTTTCATTTCATGTTTAAGAGAATGGATGTTTAGGAGCTGTATTGAATAGTACAGACATTGTTGAAGATTCCTTGAAGAAGTGAATCCATAAGTTAGCCTACCTGAGCTTAGAGCTCAAAGAGAAGAAGGATTTGGTCCTTATTGTCACATTTGCCATTTTTCTACAATGATTGTTTAATTTTGTTAATATTATCAATTGGCCTCCTAAGCTCTACATCAGTTGCAGCAAAAGACATTAGTAGATCATTGTAAGAACCCCTAATCCACTCTAGGATTTCATTGTGAAGCAGTGATTCTGAAGAAGTACACCCACCCGAGTCTGTCGAGCTTGAAGTAGAAGGAGGATCAAATCCTCATTAATTAGTGTTTTTACTTGCTGGAATCAGAAGTTGGGAGTCATAGAGTCAAGCATTGATTCTTATATAGATTCCGCAAGAAAAAGTGCTAACAAAATGGTGACTCTACTGGGGATAAATATTATAAAGTCTTACTGGACTACTCAGCATATCTCTGGTGTTTTTAAAAGTTGAATCAAATTTAAATTGAGTTGGCCCTTATGAGTCACGCTAACAAATTGGCAACTCTATTGGGGAAAATAGAAAAGTTGTATTCATAATATATCTTTTTTTAAAATTTACAAATCAAAATACCCCAGAAATTGTAATATGCTGGAGAAGTGAAGGTTAAAATCTCATAGGAGCTAATCATTTGTTGCTTCATTTCTGGACCAGATTTTGAATCCTAAAACCCATACTTGTTGTGGGTGGTGACTCTATTAAATCTAGAGAATCCTGGTTGTTTTGTGCCAGTTTAAAAATTGATATCATTTGTTATGTGAATTTTAAGATGTATGTTTCCTTGCTTGGCTGAATCAATACCAGAATCTGATTATGAGAAAGAGTGTCAAGAGATGAATCGGAAATATGTTTCAGATCTTTGAGAAAGGTATCCTGGATAGTGTGGTTTTTATTTGCAGTGAAAGGAAGAAAAATATTATGTGACTTTGCTGATTAGAATGAACCCAGAATTAAATGTGATTTCCAAATAGCTCTTGTTGTTTGATAGTTGTCCTCTGCAAGGAGGTGGCGACTCTACGAAAGAAGAACCGAATAAAGCGACGAAAGAGGCTCTAGATTTGTCCCATGTTTCCTGTCAAGAATCAAAGAGAACAATAGCTACAATTATTTTCCAGGTAATCCTATTTTTTTATAAGAAATAAAAATCCCCTTATAAAGTGAAGAAGTCACTAATAAAAAGGGAAAGTTAATATGAAATTTTTCATACTTCTTGTTTTTAAAAGTTCAGTTGCAAAAATCATAAGTATGTTATGGTTGTGTAAGGAAAATGACTGCATAAAGTCAGATAAAAGTTCTGTCATAGAATAAGTTGTGTTCTAAAGTAAATGGTCTAATCGAGAATCTATTTTCAATGGATCGATATAATTTTTCTATATCTAAGATTTATCAGTTAGAGCTTGAGAAATCTAATAGAGATATTGCATTGAGAGAGCAAAGAATCCAAGAGAAAGCCCTGTTAATTTTAATATATGAGATAGGGGAGAGAAAGAAAGAATCATACTATGTGTTTTATAAAAGGTTTCATGATGCAATTGACAAGCTTATAGCATCCGTTGAGTTTTGAGAATTAGAATGGATTGATTTGTTTTTAGAACTTTGTGTGCCCGAATCATCAAATTGGTCATTATCCCTTAAAGATGAGGAAATTAAATGTACTATAGAGTGGATAGATTCAATTGAGAAATCTGAACTTGAAAGTGTAGATGATGTTGAATCTTATTGTGTTGATGATGTTGAATTTAGTGATATTGAATCTAGTTCTTATGATGATGATGATGATGAATCTTATTATGTTGATGATGAAGAAGATGAACACAAGGATGATGAAGATGAATCTTTGGTGAACAATTTTTTCTTTCAGTCTATAGATTTATCTTCTATTAAATGCAATAATGCAGACTTCTTGTCTCAATTTAAGGAAGATTTTGGTGAACAACAAGAAGATGATAATGATGCAGATAGAAGTTGTTGTGGTTATTCTTTTGTACAAGAAGACATGAGCCACAAAGTTTCATTCCTTGTTTTCGATAAGGAATACTTCACTCAATACATGCTTTTGTCACATAGGGATATCCAAGAAGATAATTGTGAGGAGGATGAAGACTTTTCAAGTGTTGAGAATGATGGTTGTTCAAATAGTAATGATGTTGATTCAGAATTTTCTCTCCTTGATGATGGTTGTGATTTAGAAATTGACGGTGGGTTTAATAAAGTTTTTAATCCACTTTTTGATGACAAGGAAGATATGGATCAGCCAGCACTCTGCCATAATAATTTTGAGAAGGTATTTCATGTGTTTTCTAATCCGCTATATGAAGAAACCATTGAGAATCCAAATAATATGAATGCTATATCAAATTATGAAACATGTGATTATGGTGACAAGGGTAAAAAATTTGATTCAGCTCCCTTCTATTATGATCAATTTTTCTCCAATGATGATCTTGAAATTTCTTGTAGCTTGAAAATGAATAAAGTTTCTCATGGTGAACTAAGTATGAAATCAGAGGTTATGGTTCATCATGTTTCCCCTGATTCTTTGCATGATACATATGAGGTGGAATATGAAATTTTTTTCTTTGATACCCCAGCATGTGCTGAAGTGAGTCAGTATGTTTCCAGTTATATGATGGAGTTAGAATGTTTGTTTTTTCAGCAAGTCGGTGCTAGTCAAGAGTGTGATGTTTTGATGTCACACTATGATCAACATTCACAGCGATCCAGTGACTTTTCTTTGTGAAGTGATGACAAGTTTTCTGATTGTCTTTTGTTTGATGTGCTGAAGGTGAATGACAATATTTTTTATCAGACACATGTAAGCAATAGTTTCATCTTACCTCTGATTTATGGAGATGAGAATCATATGTTTGATAGAGGTAAGAGTTGATTTTTTTTTTGGAGCTTCGGGCCTTCTGTAATTTGTACATGTTGTACAGTTTCTTTCCCTTCAGTCGTGTGGTGTGTTTGTTTTCAATAAAGAGGTTTCCTATTTTGGAAAAAGTTATAAGAGAAAGGAGAAGAGAAAAGAGAAAATCTGATTTAATTTTGTGAATGGTCTGCTTCTACCATTAGATTCTTAAGTTCTCTGCATGCCCGTATGGGGCACACATCCACAGTCAGAGCCAATGTTGGTACTCAAAACTACAACAAATATTTTTGAGTGTTTTATTAGTGCTTTGCATTTTGACCCCCTATAAGTGCTTTTTGAGCCTATTTGCCTAGATGAAATTCTATAGTTTTTCATGCATGTCAAGTTTTTATCACTCTTATTAAGGTATATGAAGGCATCCCAGTTCATCAGTTTCAAGTTTTGAGTCAGTTAGTGATGTCTTGTTTTAAGCACTTATCCATTCTGCATTTACTGCCCATTCTGTATTTACTGCCTAAGTGTCAATTTATTGTAACGGGCCTAGTTTGCATTTGAATAACTTGCGTCTATTTGAGTTTCATGGGTCACTATTTTGGGAATGTTGAGAATGTATATCAGAGAGCCTATATTTCAAATCCCAAGTCATTTTGAATCTATTTGATAAGTTTTTGGATTCCTCAAAGTTGGTCCTACTGAATTGTCTAGTTCTCTCTTATGCTGAGATTTCTGAATAGCCTACTTTGAGCTTCTGCACATTGTACCCAGTTGAATGCCCTGCATAATTGAGTTTTCCCCTATGTTGAAAAAATGAGAGTGTACCTATCTAAATAATTTTATCCCTTGGCCAATCCGCTTGACCACATTGCCAGATTGATTCCAAATCTGAACTCTGCATGTTTACTGAGTTTAAAATAAAAAATGTTGTAAGGTGCTAACTTTGCAGATTGATGCTAATTGATCAGTTCACTTCCAGTGAAAGTTGGTTGAAGATTCATGTTTCATGTGTGAAGGTGAATCAAGTTCTAGAGGTTTAGATTCTAAAGGATCTTCTTGATGACTTTATGAATTCAATATCGAAGACAGTTTGTGCAGTTTTCCAATGATAAATAGAATGAGGTTTGCAGAATGGTCATTTTTAGAGAGTGATGACTTCTTGTTTGAATTTTTTTTCAAGAAATGATTGTGGGACCATTCTGTTTGCATATGAATGTACTACCTGAACTATTTGTGAAGTATTAGAGTGTGTTTTGGTAATCTTGCAATGACTGATCCGAATGAGATTTATGTTGTTTTAGCATTTGGACTTACATAGTGTTCTGAAATGCAAAATTTGATCAGTTGCATCTTCCACCTAAATTTTAATACGGAGAAGCCCTTTTATGTGCATATTCATGGTTGGTGAATGAATCACTCTGCCAAATAGTGACTCCTCGGGAGTTAATTCAGTATCTTTGCAATTTGCATTTCTGGAAGGGTTTACATATGTTTGAGTACTTCCGGTTGCAGAATATGTGAATTAGCCCACTTTGAGTTTTATTATTTTATGTGTCTGATGGTTTCAAGCCAATCTAGTTTGTAATCATGCTTACATGCTTGAGATGAGTGGATCCTCCATTTCCCATGCTTGCAAAGTGTCTTTTAGTCAGTTTTTAAAGTTGGTTCTAGAGGCTAGGTGCTAATAATAAGATCAATTTACAGGGATAAATTGAAAAGAGAAACTTTAGAGATTGAATTTTCTCATCTTGTACATTGTCAAGGATTTCCTTTTTTGCAAAATGATTCTTTTTATGCAAATCTATATGCTTGTCAAATGTCATGTTCTAGTTATGTATTTTGGATAGTTTTTAAAGGCGGACTCGAGAGTTATTTCCAGTGATGGGCACTTTTCAAGATGGATTGAAATTTTAACTTTCAATCTAGTGGAATGCTTATTCTCCCATAGTTTCCAGACACAAACAAAATGATGTTGAATGTTTTGTTAAGTGGTTGAAAATAAATGCATCTTGTTCCCTTTGCAGACATGAAATTGGAGAATCGAGTGAAGTGACATCAGAATCTGTGGGAGATATAATATAGAATGGAAATGGATAAATCTTGGATTGCAATGGACTGAATAAGTGAAATATGTATTGAAACTTTCATTCAAATGAAATTGGCATGTGCCAATGATGGAGCCTGCACAATTTGTTTTTTTAAAATACCATATTTGGAGGATTGCACAGGAGAGAGGAGGTACTAGCTATTTAAAATCAAAATCATGTGAAAGACTTGAAAAGAGGAGACTTTTAAACAAATCCAGGGGTCTATGGAGGCAAAACCGTGTTGAAGAACATGGTGGAGTTTTAAAATGGCTATAGAAACTTTCAAGAAAATGCAATTGGTTGGTGTAAAGCCAATTCCACAACCTCTTCTAGCATGAAATCTGCACAAGGCTTGGAGGAGGTTGCGTGGACTTTGGAAAGTTGCGCAGGAATAAACATGGAGGAGAAAGTTTTAAATACTTGATAAACAATTCCACAAACATTTGAACAGCAAGGGGGCTCCGTAAGCAATTTGGATGGAGTGTTTTGAAGTTTAAAAAAACCAAAACAAAAGCACATAGTTCTTGCACAGAGCTTTGTGGAGGGATTTTAAATCAGAAAAAAAAAAACATTGAACCAAATTCCATGCATTGGTGCGCAGCTGTTTGTGGAGAGATTTCTTTTAAAAAACATTTCAAAACTTTGCAAATACCATTCCAGCATAGGCTGCGCAGCGATGAAGGAAAACTAAAGTTTTTTTAACTGCAAAACATTGATTAGGTAGAATGCTACGTAGCATAATCAAGAAAGATGTATTGTGAAAATAAAACATTAAAACATATCCTAAGAAGACAAAATCAAAGCTTGGCTAGAAAAGAATGAAAAAATCCCACGCATGGGCACTTAAAACAATATGCAATTGGCAAGTCAAAACAATGAATACATATGCAATTTGCAGCCACAGAGATGCTGCACTAAAATTTAGTATAGATGGAGCCACGCACTGGATGAAGAATTTTCAAAAACATTTTAAAAACATTAAAACCCAATGCAAACAACAAAAGTGCGCAACATCTACAGAGGGCTTTAAAAGCTTGAAAAAAGCACAGAGCATATATCCCACATTCACTGGGATTGGGGAGTTTCTAGTATTTAAATACTAAAGTGCTTACTTAATGAAATGAGTAAGAAGCCAAGAGGCCACTTTGCGGGCCCCTTGGCTGGAGGATCTTGTGTGCTGTGGGTCCCAACATTTTGGAGGGAAAGTGCAATAAGATTTCAAAAACTCATCAGATATTATTCCACATTCGCCAGGAAGAAGAATTTCAAGATGTTTATAAGCAACAATGCACAGTAAGAAATATGAAGATGAAGCATGGAGACTCTCCACGCGTAGGTGACGGATGCATTGGGAAGCATGCCCAGGTGACAAAAACCATATTTTGGTGGGACCCATAGAGATGATGTGGCAGATGAGTTGGAAAGGAAAGTTGCAGGTTGGACATGGATCTCAAGGCGAGCAGGATTAGACGAATGGCGCAATGACTGGATCTGAAAGATGCAAGGAAGATAGCATCAAGGGATTGTGATAGCGCAACACGTGGCAAGGCTGACATCAGCAAAAATGAGATGGTGTCCAGGTGGTGATGAGGTTGTGACCATGCAGGAGATCATCTGAGATGGAACGCATCCCAAGGCAATCAAGATGGACGACTGTCACAAAGCCTCAAAGATCAAGTTGCGAGGTAGTTACCATCAAGGGATCACGACAACGTGACACGTGTTACTTGGGCAAGTGGCGGGCCAGACAGGGAAGATGATGCAAGTGCCCAGGTGGACACATAAGCCAATCAGAGGCTGCCACGTGGCAGAATCTGGTGCTTTCTGGGAGATATGCAAAGAAACGGGTATTAAAATGCTATTGAGTACACAGAAGTATAAAATGAGATTGAAATATTAAAGTGAAATATTATTCAGCAGTCTAACTATTGAATTAACGTATAATTTCAAATATTTCAAAATACTCCAAAGTTTAAAAGTGAATACGTACCCATAAGAAAAGGTTTGATAAATGATTTCAGGGGGCATTTTTTATCCAAAATATCAAGTATCATATATCATCGGAAAGGTCTCAAAATGAGGATTCTGATTTTGCAAGCCATTTGAATCCATATCAAATTAGAATTTTGCAATTGCAAAAAGAATCAGTTGCAGATATTTTTGGAGACAGACAGGTGGCGGTGAAGGGATTTTTTTTCTTTCTCCTAATCTGGTTTTTTCTCCATTGTAACAGGGATGGTGAAATCAATGCTACAAGGCAACTTTCTGATTCTAGGGTCTTATTTTCTGAGTTTTTTATCATTTTGGATGTACTGAAGCAGGATATATTAATGGAATATAGTGCAGTTCATGTTCCATATTATTGTTGCCTCTTTATATTTTTTTGATGGTCTTGTATGTTTAGTTTGTAAGGCATTCTAAACATGCTAGTTACAAGGTAACTGTGCAATTACTTGTGAGCTTCCTTCAAGGAAGGAGTCAGTCTTATGAGTGATTTTAGAGGGATAAGCATTTGTATGAGGATTTGATATAGTAGTATGGGAATGATAAGATAGTCTGTAAGGCATTCTGTCTGAGCTGCATATAGTTTGTAAGGCATTCTATTTGCATTTATGTTAAGTAATTTCTATGGATGTATGTTTATTTGACTCTGTTGCCCACTAGATAAGGCACTGGTCTTTGCTGGTTATGCAGTCCTTACCATTAATCATTTAAAATCAAATCATCTTTCATTTCCTGTTTAAGAGCATGGATGTTTAGGAGTTGTATTAAATAGTACAAATTTTTTTGGTGATTCCTTGAAGAAGTGAATCCATAGGTTAGCCCATCTGAGCTTAGAGCTCGAAGAGAAGAAGGATATAATCCTTATTTTCACATTTGCCATTTTTTTGCAATGATTGTTTAATTTTTTTAATATCATGGATTGGCTTCCTAAGCTCTCCATCAGTTGCAGAAAAAGACATTAGTAGATCATTGTAAGTACCCCTAATCTATTGTAGGATTTCATTGTGAAGCAATGAGTCTAAAGAGGTACACCCACCCAATTTTGTGGAGCTTGAAGTAGAAGGAGGGTCAAATCCTCATTAATTAGTGTTTTTACTTGTTGGAATCAGAAGTTGGGAGTCATAGAGTCAAGCATTGATGCTTATACAGATTCCATAAGAAAATGTTATAACAGAGTTCTAGGGGCTGATGCTTGTCTGTATATTCCTTGCTCTTCACAGTATGTATTAAATAGCTCTGATGTAAACTCTCCTCCTCTGTCTGATCTCAAACACTTTATCTTCAAACAAGATTCATTCTCAAATTTTGCTTTAAACAACTTGAATTTTTCAAATGCTTCAGATTTCTCCCTTAAGTAAGTAACCCGCATCATTCTAGAAAAGTCATCAACAAATAGTATAAAGTACCTTTCACCATAGTATAATCTTGTTCATTTAGGACCACACAGATCTGTATGTACCAGATCCAACTTCCCTTTTTTTGAATAATCTTTTCTTTTAAAAGTTCTTCTATTCTGCTTCCCCATAACACACTCTCTACACATAGTGTTATATGGCTTTACAATCTTAGGTAGATCTCTTACTTCTTTTTTCATACTTTCATTCACAATGTTATCAAAGTTAACATGACAAAATCTTTTGTGCCATAAGCAATTGTCATCAACCTTTGCAATAAAACAAGAAGCTTCAAATGTGTTCAATTCAAATACATTAGCTCTGGATTTAGTACCATATGTGATCAAGTATCCTAATTTACTTCTGATGGAGTATTTCCCATCAATGAATTTCAATTGATAACCCTTGTCCACTAACTGTCCAACACTCAATAGATTATGCTTAAGTCCATCAACAAGTAATAGATTGTCTATGTTAGTCTTTCCATCCAAATAAATAGATCCAACTCTAATAATAATCTTAGGAGTATTGTCACCAAATCTGACAACACCACCATCATGTCTTTTCAAACTAACAAACTTGTTTTTATCTCTAGTTATATGGTGTGAACAACCATTGTCTATAACCCATTTAGATTTCTTTTCAACTCGGGACACTAATGCTTTTCCTTCATGTATAGGTTCATCATCCTTAATAGAAATAAATCCAATTTCATCATAGTCACCATCATCATCATCAGATATACCCTCACTAGCATAATAACATTCCTTGTCTTTTGAATACTTAGACTTGAAAAACTTGGGTTTGTGCTTTAGAACTCTTGTAGGACATCTAGATGCAAAATGACAAATCTTGCTACATGAAAAACATTTCAAAGGTAATTTTCCTTCAAACTTTCTCTTACCTCTCTTTTCTCTTCTGGAAATTAGTGTCACAACTTCATCTAGCTTTATTTCATCTTCTTGTATATGTTCACATTCATCCGCATAGGCTCCAAGTTCTTCTCTTAGATCATTACTGTTGGTGCTTGCATTTCCATATAAGGTCTTTTTTTTCTTGTGCACGGTTGCCTTGAATGTTGACTCAACTTTAGGTAAAGTGTCTCCCAATTCTACGGCCTCAAATGTAGTTAACTTTCCAATCAACATCCCTCTGGTAAAGTTCAGTGTCAAAGGTATAATCTCCTCTATAGCTTGTACTTTGGTTCTATATGCAGGTGTCAAAGACCTGAGTATCTTTGCAATCACTTCTTCCTCACTGTAAGTACCTCCAGAGTTTCTAATACCAGTAACCACTTCAGTAATTCTCTTTCCTTATGCCCTAATGTTCTCATCTTCTCTCATCTTCAGTGATTCCATATTTTTCATCCAGTTTTGTAGCTTTTCCTACTTAGTAAACTTGTCTCCAATATATAATACTTCTAATCTTGACCAGATCTCATGTGCATAATCCAAGTACTTTACTTCTATGAATTATCCTTCTAAAAGTGCATTAATAAAAGATTCCCTTGCAACCATATTACATGAAAATAACGTCTTCTCATAATTAGTAGCCTTCTCTAATTCATCCTCAGTCGCTATCTTTTCATTCTTCTTTGTGATCATCTAGTAATCAATTCCCAAACATAGCAAATGTGTTCTCATCTTGTTCTGCCAACTGTCAAATTTTTCAGGATCAAACTTCAGACTATTCTTCATGTTGTAAGTCATCTTCAGGATCACCTTGAGCTATTAAATTTTCTCTCTAAGGACCACAAGCTTTGAGACCAACTGTTAGGAATAACAGTCCATAAGACCACTGAGAGGCGGGGTGAATCAGTTGTGATATAGATTATTAACTTTAAACTTTATAAACCAAATCTACAAATGTGAATGATAACACAGTAAATGCCAAGACCATAATACAATATTTGTTGTTGAGGAAACCCTATTAAAGGTAAAACCCCAGTGGGAATTAACACCTACAAATAATGTACTGAGAGTATAGTATCCTTGTTAAAATATTTAGCCCTGTTAGGAGCTTGTTACAACATTATAGTACATAGTCCCTGTTAGGAGATAGTCCCAGTTAGGAGTCAAAAGAAATAGTAGGCTCACTGCCAAGGCACACTTCCCAAAGAAGGTTAAATCCACCCTCAAGGATTTACAATCCAAACAAGTGTATAAAGAAAATACACAATCCAGTGAACTGTCTCATAGCAATTGTCTTTGCTTGGTCAGTTCCAATGAAGTACTCTTCTCATAAAATTTTCTCTACATCCAGCAGCCAAACAAGCCTCGTAGCTTTCACTTCTTCTTCACCCTTTTAATCTCTTTCACATCTTTTCAAAAGAAAAGATCAGTTATATATACCTTCTTAAAATAATTCATTAGGTCGGCTAGTTAAGCTTTCCTAATACACAAATAATTAATTAGGTCAGCCAATTAAGGCTTTCCAATATACAAATAATTATTTGACCCCTTTCTAAGATACACACGGTACCTATAAAAAGTAAACATTATTTACAATCCATCAATTATGCTTCTAGATCCGCAATCCATGATCACAATTCATTTTACAAGCTACATGCCTGAAGTTGGCCAGCAAATAGGTATCCTTCAGAATACATGCCACAACCAACGTCACCAGTAACAAAACAAAAATCAAACTCAACCCATTATTTCAACATATGTCGACTGTCCACCAGTAAGCTCGCATCATCTGAAATATCTTTTCCAGAAAGATATACTAGAAACAAAGAGACCTTCTCTGTCCAGAATCACAGTTACAGTCCAGAAACCAGTCTTCACCAAATCAACTGTAACATCCACAATATGAAACATAAATCCAAGGGACCTTAGGAATAAGGTCAACAGACATCCTTCTGCATAAATCCAACTTTAATCATTCTGAATCATCTATACAGTGTCTATACACTTCTTCCAGTCAAGTAACCAGTCTGTCCTCTCGACAGAAATATATGTTGACATCAGTGAAAAAAAATGAATATCAACAACATGATCAGTAACCAAAATTGATATCATCCAACATTTTGTACATTGAATTTTATTTTGTGGTGCATTGGATTGTAGTGGGATATTTGAAATTTAAATCTATTTCAAATGTGGGGCTTGATTAAGGTGATGGACTTAAAAGTTTAATATATAATAGATGAAGTTGAATTTTTTTGTGTGTTGATCGTGTATTAGGAAAGTGCAGTTGTAAAGTGTGAGTTGAGATCAAGTTAGGGTAGAGTTAAGTGTGTTGAGAAGAGATTGTGTGCTTTAGTGGATCTGATCAAGCATAGGTAGTTTTTTTTTATAGATCATTATTTATGTTGTTCCCTAATAGTTGCAATAGGTTAAATCCATTAACCAGGTATATCTTAACAGATCTTTGGTGTAAATCCTCTAGCGAGGTGACACTTTGTCAATTTTTAAAAGTCCTCTAACAAGGATACTCATAACAGGGTAAAGGGCCTAACAGGCCTAAGGAAAATCCCTTAACCAGGTAGCACCTAACAGTGTTGTTGTAAACTCCTAATAGGGTTAATCTCCTCATCCTCACAGGACGTACTTCAGAAGAGTGCATCATTTAGTGGGTAATAATTCTGACTGTGTTTTTCTCCTGATTTGGGCTTCCACAAGATAAATATGTGTGTCAACTTTTTTGATGGATTTGCATGTTTATGGTTTTCATTTGTTGTAATTAAGGTTAATCTTGTGAATGTTGGTTTAAGTTTAAGAGCTTAAAAAGGTGGATTATTTGGTAGATTATTGATTCACCCCCCTCTTAGTAATATGATCTTATGTTTAACACAATCATCAGTCCATAGATTGAACTAAACTATCTGATGAACTTTCGATAAAAAATAGCTAACCCATGAAAAGATCTTACTTCTCCAACACTCTCGGGTGTAAACCACTCAACGATGGCTTTTACTTTCTTAGAGTTCATCTTCAATCCCTTATCATATATTAAAAATCCCAAGTACTCTAACTCCTCTTTCATGAAAGTACACTTCTTGATGTTTATCAATAACTTCTCTTCTCTCAACCTCTGCAATACTTGTCTAACATGCATCAGATGTTCCTCTTTTATTTTACTGAAAATCAAGATTTCATCCAAATAAATAATGACAAACTTACCCAAGAATCTCTTTAGGTATTCAAACACATACACTTTTCTCTTAGTGGAATAACCTATTCCTTCATCACTTTTAGCATCAACTTTTAGGTTTCTATTGTCCTTCAGTATATAACATTTTCTCCCAAAAACTTTAAAATATTTTACATTAGGTGCATAACCATACCATAAATCATAAGGTGTAATATCATTACCTTTCTTGACTTGTACTCAGTTCAATTTATAGACGGTTGTACTTACAGCTTCTCTCCAACACTTTTGTGCAACATTCTTTTCTATCATCAGTGTTCTATCACAATCCATTATTGATCTATTCCTTTTCTCGGCTATTCCATTCTGTGGGGGAGGCCTTGGAGTAGACATATGTATTTTAATTCCTCTATCATTATAGAATAATTTGAACTCATTTGATATAAACTCTCATCCTCTATCATCTCTCAGACATCTCAATTTCTTACCTCTCTCTTTTTCAACTTTTGCCAAATACCACCTAAACAACTGAGAAACATCATATTTTTATTTGAGAAACATTATAGTCAACATTCTAGAGTAATCATCAACAAATAGTATGGAATATTTATCACCTTGATATCTTTGTACACCAATAGGTCCACAAAGGTCAGTATGAACCAAGTTAATAACATTATCATAGGTATAGGTTTTGCTCTTAAAACTAGACTATGTCATTTTTCCTAAATGGCATTGCATACGCATAACATTATTAGGTTTCTTCAATCTTGGTAACCCTCTTACTCTTTTCATCTTACTAATGTTTACCAAATTGTAAAAGTTCACATGACATAGCCTCTTATTCCATAACCATATATCATCATATTGTGAAAACAAACATGTCTCATCAAATAAATCTGGATAGAACAAATTACCTCTTGTATGTTCTCCACTTTGAATCGGTTCACCAGTAGCATCAAAGATCTTAGCTTTTTTGTGATGGAACTCAACTCAGTGTCCAGAAGTATTCAACTACAAAACACTCAACAAATTACAGTTTATTCCTTCAACCCAATAATCATTATTACATATGATCTTATTAGTCAATTTTGTTGATCATTTTCCTTTCACACGACATGGTTTTTCATTGCCAAACTTAACACTACCACCTTTGCAATAGTTTAAGGTTTCAAATTAATTTTTGTCACCAGTCATGTGATGTGACCAACACTATCAATTATCCATCTATCACCTTTAATCATAAATGAAATAAGTAGATTTTTCCCATCAGAATCAGAATCATCTTTCATAGCAACATAAACAACTTCTATATCACTGTCATCAGATTTATCAGATTCACTATCAATTTCTTCTTCAGCAATATGGAAGGATTTCTTCACTTTGTCTTTATATTCCTTATACCTTCTTAAATGTATTTCATCACTTTTTTCTTTATACTTTCTTTCTCTTCTCTCATTCTTTTCATTCCTGTCAGGACATATTGCAGCAATATGACCAAATTTTTTACATGAAAAACATATTATAGGAAGTTTACCTTTGAATTTTACTCTTCCTCTCGGTAGTCTTCTAGCCATAAGTGCTTCAAGTTCACCAAGATATTCATCAAAAGTGTCACTATCACTATTCACATGTATTTATTTTCCTTTCTTTGATTTATGAATAGTCAATTGTAATTTGAATGCAGAATCAACATGGTGAGGAGTGAAATTATCAAAATTTGACATCTCAAAAGTAGTAAGTCTACCAACTAGACCTTCCAGAGTTAATTTGTTACTAGGAGTACATATTAGTTCTTGTATAGCAGATACTCTAATGGGATATATAGGAAGTAAGGGTCTCAGTACCTTGCTAATAATAGTATCATCACTAATAGTTCCATTTGCTCCTCTAATAGCATTTACAACCTCCTTAACTCGGCTACAATACTAAATGATAGTTTCACCATCTTGCATTCTCATCTCATCAAAATTACCTCTCGAGCTTTCAAATTTGGCTCTTGGTACATTTTTATCACCTCCATAGATAGTTTCCATTGTATCCCACATTTATATTTCAGTTTTGAAATCTTTTATATCATCAAATTCAGGATAGCTTAGGGCTGATGTACTCTCCAACATGGCTTGGTTGTGTTCTTGTTTTACTTTCATCTGTTGAGCTGTCATAGCAATAGGCACTATTATGAAATCATTTTTCACATAGTATTTTTCATCATCTCCCATTCCAACTAGGTGTAACTTCATCCAACTTTTCCATGTAGGGAAATTATCCTTGTTCAGCCTTGGTACCTCCTTTTTATACATCTTGATCTTTAGCTTCAAGTACCTTAAAAATTTTCTCTAAAAGCACCAATATCTCTCATACAAATTGTTAGAATTATTTAGAATAACTGAGAGGGGGGTGAAAAGTTATCCAAGGTCCAGATGTACCAATTAAACTTTCAAACACTTCAACCAACTTAGGTCCACTCAGTAATCCACTCGGTCTCTATAGCATATAATCAATAATCTAAACTTGCAGTTTACTATCCTACTGTAATGAACTTGAAAAATATAAACTCTTAATAGTACAATACATCAAATAAAATTCACACAAGTATGACACCAGTATTTAACATGGAAACCAAACATGGGAAAAACCACTAGTAACATGCTACCAAATTTTCACTCTTCTGAAGTGAGCTCTGTGAAAAGCCAACCCAGTTAAAGGTTACAATACACATTGTTAAATGTGATCCCGTTAAAGGATTTAATCACTCTGTTAGAAGTGATCTTTTTTAGAGGGCTTATACCATTCCATTATAATGTCACCTTGATTATAAGGATTTAACAATATGACTGTTAGGTAAACCCTGTTTAAAAGGATTTTGCAATTGGTACAATGGTTAGAAAGTGGCAGAAATTGTGATCTGAAACATACAACTCACTTTGAAAATATAGATCCAATTATAGCTCAAATTCCAATTCATTGATTGGCCTTCATTTTCATCTCTATCACTCAAATCTAATTGGAAATCCTTCAAGAAATCACCATTGTGCAGTCCTGTACTGCTCTCTCTAGCCTTCTCTTCATTTTTCTTAGATTTTGCCAATCAACTAAATTAACCTCATAACACACACACATAACTTGCAATTAGGTTAATCTTATACCTCTCTAATCAGGTAGCTTGATCTATTGTCTCTTAATCATCATCATAGATCTTAGGATTAGGTCAGATCCAACAAATTCTTCCATCATTTTGTTTCCATCTACACTGTAGAATACATCCTAAAACTCCTTCTTGAATCCATACATAAAATGGTTAAACATATATTATATGCTCATTTAATTCTCCACAAAAATCATCCTTATCTTAAATACACTTCACGTATCCCTAGAAAATCAACTATGTCAGATGGGATCTCAAATCTCTCTCAAACTGTCATAATACTAACACTCGGTCAATACTGTGTTCTGTCGCTCGGTCATCTCTTTGTAGCTCGGTAATTATCTGACACTCATAAAATATTGATGCTCGATCGACACTAAATTTTCTTGGCACATAATGTTTCTTGGTCGAAACTTGCATCACTCGGCACTACTCAACACATACTTGAGTTCCTTAATCTTTTTCTATGTTACTCAGTCAAGACTAATCGTGTAGTCATCCAAACTTCACTTAGACTTAAGTTAAACAATATATTACCTTGTCATGGTGCGATCTCATCAAGTACCCATTGCAGTTTCACATAACTCAACCATTTCACCAGGTCTTCTTGTTATATCTCCTTTTCAAATATTCTTCATCAGTCAATTGATATGGCACTTTACAGGATAGCAATTGTCTTACCAGTTAAGGTTTGACATCAATGGAAATATAAAAATTATTTCAATTATAGTTTCCAACACTACCATCATGTATGGCTTGCCTATCATACTTACATGGTCTACCCAAAAAGATATGACACGCATCCATAAGCATAATATCATACAAGACTTCATCATAATACTTCCCAATCTTGAATTTAACTAGGCATTGTTCACTTACCAGTACCTTATGTAATTTATATGAAACATTTACAATGAAAGTAGACATCTTCAAAGTTCACAGATGATCATCTTTTGAAAGGACTATAAAAGAATGGTTTTACTGTCATGTTACCAACTGATACAAGGTTTAATTGAGAAAAATCATGATATGAACAGAAAGTAGTTATTATAATCACCTAAAATTTGTCTAGTCTAACCAGAGGCCTAGATCAAAAATTATTTTCCCTAGGTCCTAATCAAGACATAAATTTTGGTTTAATCTTAATTGTGTAATTTAGTTAGATTGATTTAATTGTATGATTCAACGATAATAAAAAATCAAATGACCCAACATCAAAGAGCCAATTAATTAATTAATTAATCCTAGCCTAATAAATCAAATCAAAATAAAAAATCTCATGGCTAGACTATTAATTAAAGTGAATTAATTAATTATATGATTTATATTCTCTCAAAGCGGCATCAAAGTCAACTCATCAACCAATGGGCACCAATCACATGGATCACTCAAAGGTTCAATCTCAATCATCCCTTATGGATGAATCACAACCATTGAATTCAAATTCAAATTTGAATTCCAACTTTCTCTCCAATGGAAAATCTATAAAAGCAGCTCTTCTTATCTCTTTTCATAAGAGAGTGCATTTAAGTAAAAAAAAAAGTAATGCTAGTATCATTCTAGAGAAATTTAGAATAATTGAGTTCATTTTTATAGCAATTGTGGTTAATTCATGCATTTAGGAGTATAATTAAGATCAGTTTAGATGCATTTAGGCATTTTTACTTGAATCTTCCATCATAGGATTGTCAATTCAACATGAATTAATGCTAATCTGAGAGTATTATGAGTAATTAATTTGAATCTTCTTATGTAGGAAGCAATAGGATGATTTTAGTAGGTTATTTTCTTAAATTGGATTTAATTGGATGATAACCTATAAATGCAATGACTTATTGAGTGTTGTGTGCAGTTATTTGCAAGTATACAAAAAACACATGACATTTATGAATATTAATGTTATAAGAAGAGGAAAAAATTGTGAAGGAGAAAGATGTAAGGTACCTCCCTATTCCAACATAGTCAATACCATGCAATTGAAAGTAGTAATTTCTACATTCAACGAACATTCATCGAAATGGGTGCATAACTAAAATTTATAACAATTTGTTTAGTGAAATGATCAACAAACTTATATGAATAGCTGAATTTTAATCTCCAAAATAGAGTAGACTACAATAGGGCACATCAATCAGTATATAAGGATCAATGAATTTAAATTGAAGAGGATAATGGTGTCCACCTTCATTCTAGAAAACATGAGAAACTACTCAAGAAAATCAGTTAGGGTTACAACACAACAAAAATGCATGGAGAGAAGATTTAGAGCATCATGCTTTATATACTCATGAGATAGTGAACCTTTGCATTGAAATAATCTCAAGTAGTGATGCAATAAAGTCACCAGCATGAACATCAAGGTACATCTAATGGCCACATTCATCTATCACTATAGTACCAAGTTTTGTAATCACTGATACAGGAAAATGAAATGAATAGTTCTAGCAGTAAGTGCCCAGATAAGTATAGTTCCATATTTTGAAGAGTAAATAATGAAATGAAGTAATGGGATAGCATTATGTTCTATATCGGTGTATTCAGAAAGGCAAGATTTTCATTTTTGGAAAGTACACCATTAATGAAATAGAAGAGAGCAAATAGATCAACTATTCTGAAAAGATGGTGATCCAAAAAGAGAGTTACATGAACATGTATGCCAAAGGAATCAGATAACTAAACAACAATAGTCAAAGAGGACATATTGTTAAATCAAATGACAATGACCAATGAGAATAAAATATTATGTAATGCTTAGAGCATAGACAATTTGGAGAGTGCATAGAAAAAATGACTAAAATGGCAGATCAAGGAATCATGAAAATAACATTTCCAATGCAATAGAGATGTTTTTGTTCAGGAACAACTATCACTATGAATTTAAAAATAGAGATACACATGCAGGGGTATTATAGATAAAGCAGTTACAAGATAAATTTAGGTACAATAAAATGATAGCATACCAAGATCAAGTAACAAGATGAAGTCCTTATTCAGATGCTTTGAAAGAAGGGAATTGTTTCATATTTGAAATAGTGCATTTGTTTAAATCAACATGATAAATATAGCTATAAGAGTACATTGTCTAGCTATAGTATGAAAGATACTTCATATATAATACAATCAATGTCTTCATTTATTTTGAAACAAAAGGTACAGTCATTTCAATTCCTTAAAGAGGTGTACATAGTAAGTGAAGGTTGTGGATGAATGGAAATTTAGATCACCTGGGAGTGTATTCAATGAATAGGTAATACAAAAAAATATGTCATGGGAAGGGACATTGTTATGTTCATATACTAGAACACAAAGGGACATTTCAACATGCATGAAATCACAATATCCAACCAGGACACTCAAGGTACCTTCATGTTTTATCCTTGTCATAATGGACAAGAGGATCAAATGAACATTGTGTTTCCTTCCATAAACACTAGAAAATTTTGTGAATGGTAGGGTTACATTGACGGAAATAACAAGAATATTCCAATTAACAATGATTTCAAAAGTAAGTTTTAATGTTGTTACATCATAAGTTCTAGAATAGAACAAAGTCAAGAGAGAACACAAGGGATAAAGGTTTCAAAGTTTCGTATGATGTAAAAGCATTCAATAATCATAAGAGTTCGTCTTTCCACACAAATGATTCCTTTAATTATTTTCAGAGAAAAGGCCAATATGTCAAAGCATAAAATAAGTGAACTATCAAGATGAAAAATAGGCCATAGTTTGTACATGGCCAATTAACTACACAAAGAAATGAAGGAGAACCCTTGAAGTATCATGTTCGCTGATAGAGGTTTTCAGTTCTTGTGTAGTTTTGGACCTGTTTTGGATTCATTTACATTTGGGTATCAGTTAAGACTATTGTTTTGGATAGTTAACTCCCTCTTACTATCAGTTAATGTGCCATTTTCCTGGGCTTAATGTTGCATCTGACCCCATAGTTCTTGCATGATTTTGGGTAGTTTTGGGAGTTATTTGAATTGATTTTCAGTTGCACATAGCTTGGTGGAGTTCTTGGGTCAGTGATACTTCAATTTATTTGATTTTGATTCCTTACTTTAAGGTATTTTCTCATGCATTTGACCCTTGGAGTTTTTTAGCCTTTATCTTCATGTTTTGCCTAATTATCTGGGGAGCTTATTCTTTCTGCCTCTTTTGCACATTGAAAAATTAGGGCATTATTATATTGAAGAATTTTGAGTCCATATTGTAGAATATTTAAGAGATTTTTATGTAGAGACTGAGTTCCTTCTATTTATCTTTCTGTGTTCATTATTGATTGTGAGTTATTGAGATTCAAATATCGTGTCATTGCCTTTATTTGGTCAATATTCCTTCAATTTTAAATATAGAGTATGATGACCCATGGTGTAGATTTATGATTGTTTTTTTTTTTTTTCAGTATTTAAACTATGAGAACATTAATGTTTTTCTCTTTAAGTATTGGTATAAAAGGCATGTCATAGAGTCAATTTTGTGGGGATTCTCTAAATTGTTGTGATTTAAAGTATTTTTGTGAGAAATATCATGGGATTTTTCTGCAAGTCAACTATTATTGGTGCATCACCATTTAGTCTAGTATTTCCTATTATCACAAGTTAATCCTTTTTAACTATTTTCCAGTCAATTTTAATTTTAGGTGAGCATAAAGGAGTAAGCTCACCTATAATCCAGAGATTCTTTCTCAATACTGCATTACCTACCATTGAGAACGTTTCCATGTTACAACTGGATTGTAAGGTTATTAACTTTGCATTTCGGGTGCAATCATCATTGCTAACAGTTTTGGCACACCTAGTGGGACCCCAATTGTATCACATGTTGGTCTATTACACCATTATTATAATGTGTGTTTGGGTGTGGACAGTATCTTTCATCCTTAAGGAAGGTATTTTATAAACACCTGGTGACTCTCTTTTTTTGATAAAAATGGACGGAGCCATTATAATTTTATTAATATAAACTGCTTCAGAAGGCTCCAGGAGGAAAGAAGCAGAGAAGAAAACCTCCTTTACTGAGTACGACTCTTATTTTTTGATTTTGAGTAGATTTAGTAGCATATGAGAAAATTTCAAACCAGATCCAACAGAGACAGATTTAAGTACCATGAGCTACCACCTAACAGAAGAGGACATAGAACCATAAGCAGAGGTTTTAGAGGTCAAAGAAATACCAGAAGATCAGTTGTTCCAAGTGGAAATCTTGAAATTACAGCATTTGACAATCCTCTTTTTCCTACTTTTGAGAGCTTAGTGGATCAAGCTCTTGGAAATTAATCATTTATAGGAAGTTCATCAGTTCCAAGTACATCAAATCAGAATTTACCACCTATTTTTGAACAACCAAAGGAAGAACAACCTTTATTAGCAGTACCATAGCTAGTAATTTAGGTAATCCCAACTGTTGTACATCCTTTTATAACTATTGTACTTCTGATGGCTCATCTAGCACCACCTAGGAATCAGCCATTTGTAGATTTTAACCAAGGAAGCTCATTAAACATTGTACAACATCATGATATACCAGCTGCAACTTTGAAGATTTTACCCTATTTGACTAGAGAGGATCAAATTACACCAATTGAGAATATTAGAGATGTAGCCTCTTTGTGTGGATTACACCACATTACTGAAAATGATGTAGCATTCATATTAATTGCAACATCATTTAAAGGTAAACCTCTTGCATGGTTTAGAACATTACCTATGAATTCTATAGTGACTTGGGATCAAATATGTGTTGTTTTGTGCATGCACTTCGAAGATAAATCAGATTATTTATCTTTGGTTGAATAATTAACCACAATAAAGAGGGCACGTTAAGATCACATGATTGATTTTAACCATTGGTTTCAAAGGACTTGGGATAGAATTTTGCCTACAATTAGGCCATCAAATAACTATGCATTCTTGTATTATTTGAGGTTATTTAAGAGTGATATTTTAGTTCAAATTCAATCAATGGGTGGAGTTACATTACCATGGGCTTATGAGATAGCAATCTAAGTTGAGAATAAACTAATTCAAGTGGGTATGATAGCTCCAAGACCCCCAATTCCATATTTATATGAAATATAATAAAATACAACCATAGTACCTCTTGTTGTGGTTGTTGTACCTTCTTTTCCACCTTTTAATAGCCAAGTTGTTTCTCAACGAAGTGCACTTACAGCACCCTCCCAGGAGTTGAATGATATTAAGGAATAGAATGAAAAGTTGATGAAGACCTTGTAGAACTTGGCTAATGAAGTGGTAGAATACATCTTGTAGACTATATAATCCTAATATATCCAACACTTCAAGGGAGATTGTTCATGTCCCAAACAACACGAGACATGATTATGAGTGGTGTTACTTGTGTAACCAACCTCATAATCATACTACTTTCCTGAATGGTATACATAATTAGAAGTCAATGGTACAAAATAGTGAATTGGGACAACAAAATACTACACCAGAAAGAGCTGAGCAACAAGGTTCTCAATCAAATATGATTATTCTGGATGTTGCTTTAATGAATTTTCATGATGAGGATTTATTTTATGCTAATTTTCCACAAAACCAACATTATGTTCCTATTGCAGCAAACACAAGGTCAAAAAGAAAATCTACAAATATAAAACAGCAAATTAGAAAGGACAAAGTACCAGCAGATTCATATCCAAAGCAAGCTAGTACAAGCCAAATATGGCAACCTGTTACTTCACAAACACAAGGTGTTAATATTTTACCAAGGGGACATTCATTGCCCACAGATGAGAAGCAAAAGGCTCAAATTATGACACCAAAAGGACAAAAAGATTTTGTTACTGATAAAGTACAAAAAATTTTTAGTATTCCCACTTTTAATATGGTTGAACATTTGAAGAAAGCCACTGTTAGTATTTCAATGCTAGATGCCTTACATTTACTTGGTCAAAAAGAGAGTATGATGGAGGCATTGGCCAAAATTTCATTGACTGATCAAACATCACAAAATGGTTGCCTAAGGAATTTATTTTGTACACTAATAATCAAGCATTACAACATTTGAATAGTCAAGGTAAGTTGAATTAGAGACATATGAGATGGGTTGATTTTTTGCAGAGTTATACATTTGTGTTGAAACATGGGGGTGGTAAATTGAATAAAGTTGTTTATGCTTTGAGTAGAAGAAGAACTTTGCTGACAGAAATGAGAGTTGAGGTATTGGGATTCGATGAGTTGAAGACTTTGTATGAGAAAGACCCAGATTTTGTAGAACTTTGGAAAGCTTGTAGAGAACGTGTTGTTGCAGACTGAATCAAATGGTTGGATTATTTCATTTAGGAATATATTTTATTCATAGGAAATCAATTGTGTATGTTGAGGAGTTCTGTCGGGGATAATATAATTAAGGAAAATAATTTTGGAGGATTAGATGGACATTTTGGTATTAACAAAACAAAAACTTTGGTGAGTAAGAATTACTTTTGGCCGCAGATTCATAAGGATGTAAGAAAGTTTGTTCAAGGATGTAGAATTTGTCAATTTGCAAAAGGAAATAGTAAGAATATTGGATTGTATACACCTATGACAGCATCGCCTAGACCTTGGGAGGATATTAGCATGGATTTTGTATTTGGGTTACCGAAGACACAAAGAGGTAATGATTCTATATTTGTGGTGGCTGATAGATTTTATAAAATTTCACATTCCATTACTTGTAGGAAGACAACAGATGCAGTACATGTAGCTAAATTATTTTTCAAGGAGATTGTGAGATTGCATGGATTGCCTAAGAGTATATTTTTAGATAGAGATAGTAAATTTGTTGGTTATTTTTGGAGGACACTTTGGAAGAAGCTAAAGACTGATTTGAAGTTTAGCCCTACATTTCATCCATAGATAGATGGACAAATAGAAGTAGTGAGCAGGAGTTTGGGGATCTTATTGAGATGTTTGGTTGGAGAGAAGCCTGGAAATTGTGATTTAATCTTAGCACATGCATAGTTGTCATATAATAATTATGATGAATAGGAGTACATGGAAGACACCATTTGAGATAGTTACTAGCTTTAATCCTAAGGGAGTATCAGGACTCAGGGATATTATTCATGAGAACAAGAGGAGTGTTGAAGCAAAAGAATATATAGAACACATGAATGGATTACATGTTTAGATCAAACAACATTTGGAGGAGATGAATTAGACATCTAAGGAAAGCATTAATAGGAAGAGGATACATAAGGAATTTAAAGTAGGGTATGAAGTAATGGTATATTTTAAGAAAGGAATATTTCCATTTGGAACATATAATAAGATGGAGAGGAAGTTTGGACCATGCAGGATCTTGAGGAAATTTGATTCAGGAAATGCATATGAAGTGGAGTTACCATAGGACATGGATATATCACCTATAATCAATTTTGTAGACTTGTATGAGTATCATGAGTCATTTTTTTGTTAGGAGGATGGATCAATTGTTGAACATCAGTATCCTAAGAAGCGGATGGATGAGATAGCAGGGATTTTGGATAGCAGAGTTGGTAGAAGTACAAGAGGTAAAAAGTATAAGGAGTATCTTGTCAGATGGAAAGATAGACTAGTGGAGGATTCTTAATGGATTTATCAGGCTAAGATTGAACATCTTGGTTCTCCTTTAGCCCCAAAAAAGTGAGAGGCTCAATTTTCAAATAACCATGAGTGTCTGATGGAGGAACATCTTGGGATCTTGGAAATCTTACATCAACCAAAAACATTTTTTTTTATGTTTTCTTGTATGATCAGTCTCTGATTTTCTTTGTATGATCATTCAATTTTGATTTTTTTTAATTGCAATCCTTACAGCGTGTTCGTGGCATCCTGTTGAACCTTTTCCTAGGTTTGTGCATCATTTGGTTACTTAGCACATGAGATCTTGCATATTCTTGGTCGCACTATATTGATTTTCATATTTTCCAGCCAGTTTGTATTCTTCTGATCTTGAGAAGTATTTCCCAATTGGCAAAGATTAACGAATTATTTCTCGATGATATTTTATTTGTGGACAACCTCTTTGAGGGATCGTGATTCTTATTTTTTTAATTAGAAGATCCTGGTGATTTGGATCCTAGTCTATATTTTGTAAATTGTTTTCCTGTTCTTGGGAAACAGGATCTTTCTAGGTCATCCTTTTGTTTGCGAAGGATTTATAAGCTTATGGATTTGTTCCTTTTTAGGGGGAAGTGGATCATTAGTAGTTGAGAGCCAGAAAGGGAAGCTCTCATAAGATTATATTGATGTAGCTGAATCCTAACAATATTGTAAGGAATTATGAAAGTAATCAGGCTTGTATTCCTGACATGTATGACTGCATGTTGCAGAACCTTTGTATATGATTTTCTAATAATAAAGAAGATGGATCTTTCAAGTCTCTCTATTTTTACTTGGTGTTTCCATTGTGTTATTCATGTTGCAAATATTGGACAGAACGCTTTGAGTTCCCTTCGTCCTTGACTGCACCAAGTGCTATTAGAGAAAGTTTCTGATTCTGTTGGATTAGATCATGGTTCCTTATCTTGCAAAGTCCTAGATTGATCTTTTTTGGGGTGGCTGAGAAAGTATGTGACATGCAAGTGTAGCGGATTCATATAAGATTGATCATAGAGGAAATGCTAGAGGTGGAAGGAGAGATGCAGATCCAGTTGTTTTATACATGTTAATACAAATGGAAGCTAGGTTAGAAGTTGTTGAGATATCCCACAGAAGAGGTCGACTTATTGAGGATGTAAGTGATGAAGAAGAAGAGAGAAATGAAGAAGCAGATGAAGGATGTGAAGAACAACCATAACTTGAACTTGAACAAGGAGATGATAGATTTATAAAAGCCCTAACTAGAGTGAATGCAAGACCACATTTCAATCCATCTAATTATGATGGTAAATTGGACACAAATGAATTGTTAGATTGCATCACAGAGATGGACAAATACTTTGATTATGAATGTACAAAAGGAAACTACTGAACCTCTGAATCACCAAGAGGATGGTAAATGCATAATGGTGAGGAGAGTCTTATATAATCACGAGATGGATTAATATATATTGTTGAGGAGAAGATTGTTCAAGACAAGGTGTAAAGTTGAAGGAAAATGTTGCAAAGTGATCATTGATAGTGGTAGTTTAAATAATCTATCTTCCAAAGAATTGGTTGACAATCTGAAGTTGCAGAGATTGAAGCATCTGAAGCCTTATTAGATAGCAAGGATAAAGGATGATCATAAGGTACTAGTAAGTGAATAATGTTTAAATAAATTAAAGATAGGATCTTATCATGATGAAGATCTTTGTGATATTATGCCTATGGATGTGTGTCATATCTAGTTAGGTAGACCATGGCAGTATGACAAACAAGTTTTGCATGATGGAAGAAAGAATAGGTATACTATTGTTGCAAATGAGATGAAACAAGTGTTATTTCGTTTGATTTAGACTCCTAAGAATGAAATTTGTACCAATGTCAGTGTTTTTTTGGTTGAAGGAAGAAAATTGTTGGATGTCTTGAAGAGTGAAAATATATGTTATGCATTGATTCCTAAAAAAGACTTATTTGGGAATATAAGGACACCCTAAGGAAGTAAAGGAATTGGTCACGAAGTATGAGGACATAATTTCATATAATGTACCAAATAGATTACCACTTGTAAGAAGTATTAATCATTGTATGGATCTAATCCTTGGAGAAAGTTTACCTAATAAAGCAGTACATCAGATGACACCAATAGAGAATGAAGAGTTGAATAGACAAGTGAAAGAATTTTTTAAGAAAGGATTGATCAGAGAAAGCTTGAGTCCTTGTGCAGTACTAGCGGTACTAGCACCTAAGAAGAATGGAGAATGGAGAATGTGTGTTGATTCCAGAGCTATAAATAGGATCACAGTGAAGTATAGGTTTTCATTGCCTAGGATGGATGACACAATGGATTGCTTCAATGGAGCCAAGTATTTTACAAAGATTGATTTGAAGAGTGTATATCATCATATCAAAATCAGAGAAGTGCATGAGTGGAAAACTCCATTAAAGACAAATGAACGATTAAATTAGTGGTTGGTGATGCCTTTTGGATTGAGTAATGCACTGAATACTTTCATAAGATTTATGAATGAGATATTGAAGAGATTCTCTGGTAAGTTTGTCATTATTTATCTTGATGACATTCAAATTTTTAGTAAGATAATGGAAGATCATTTGTTGCATCTGAGACAAGTATTGCAAAGGTTGAGAGAACAGAAATTGTTGATAAACATCAAGAAGTGTTCTTTCATGAGGGAAGAGATAGTATATTTGGGTTTTGTGATATCTATAGAAGGATTGAAGATGGATCTTGAGAAAGTGAAAGCAATTGTTGATTGTCCTACACCTAATAATGTTGGAGAATTTAGATCATTTCATGGATTGGCTAGTTTCTACCGAAAGTTCATAAGGAATTTCAGTTCATTTTATAATCCTATGACTGAGATAATGAGAGGAGATAGAAAAGAATCCAAGTGGCACATGGAGAAAATATGAGTTTTGAGTTGTTGAAATAGAAGGTAATTGAGAAACATGTGTTAGCTTTAGCATATTTCAATAAGGTATTTTAATTAGAATATGATGCAAGTGGAAATACAATTGGAATAGTCTTAAGTCAAGAAGGTAGACCTATTGCTTATTTCAGTTAAAAGTCGGATGATGTTAAGAGAATGTATTTAGTTTATGATCACAAATTTTGTGTCATAGTTCAAGATTTGAATAAATTGGGACATTATTTGTTTCCTAAGGAGTTTGATTTGTACATTAATAATCAAGCATTTCAATATTTTGGATAGTCAAGGTAAGTTGAATCAGAGACATATGAGATGGGTTGAAGTATTTCAAAGTTATACATTTGTGTTGAAACATAGGAATGGTAAATCAAATAAATGTTTGATTCTTTGAGCAGAAGAATAACTTTGCTGACAGAAATGAGAGTTTATGTGTTGGGATTTGATGAGTTTAATATTTTGTATGAGAAAGACCCTGATTTTGTAGAATCTTGGAAAGATTGCAGAGAACCTGTTGTTGCAGACCGAAGCAAATGGTTGGATTATTTCATTCAGGAAGGTATGTTATTTAGAGGAAATTAATTGTGTATATTGAGGAATTCTATGAGGGATAATATGATTAAAGAAAAGCATTTTGGAGGATTAGCTACACATTTTGGTATTGACAAAATAGTGGCTTTGGTGAGTGAGAATTACTTTTGGTCGTAGATTCATAAGGATGTAAGGAATTTTGTTCAAGGATGTAGAATTCATCAAGTTCCAAAAGGAAGTAGTCAAAATATTGGATTGTATACACCTTTCATAGTGCCAACCTGATCTTGAGAGGATATTAGCATGGATTTTGTACTTGGGTTATCGAAGACAAAAAGAGGTAATGATTCTATATTTGTGGTGGTTTATAGATTTTCTAAAATGTCACATTCTATTCCTTGTAAGAAGACAACAGATGCAGTACATGTAGCTAACTTATTTTTCAAGGAAATTGTGAGATTCTATGGATTGCCTAAGAGTATAGTTTCTTACAGAGATAGTAAATTTGTTGGTTATTTTTGGAGGACACTTTGGAAGAAGCAGAAGACTAATGCTAAGTTTAGTTATACATTTCTTCCATAGACAGATCAATAAACAGAGGTAGTGAACAAGAGTTTGGGAAACTTAATGAGATGTTTGGTTAGAGAGAAGCCTGGAAATTGGTATCTAATCTTAGCACAGGCAAAGTTTTCATATAATAATTTAGTGAATAGGAGTACAAGGAAGATACCATTTGAGATAGTTACTGGTTTTAATCCTAAGTGAGTATCAGAACTGAGGGATATTAGTCATGATAACAAGAGGAGGGTTGAAGAAGAAGAATTTGCATGAATGGATTATAGGCCCAGATCAAATAACATTTGGAGGAAATGAATACGACATATAAGGAAAGAGACGATACAAAGAGGATACATAAGGAATTTAAAGTAGGGGATGAAGTTATGGTATATTTGAAGAAAGGGATATTTCTAGTTAGATTATATAATAAGTTGAACATGAGGAAGTTTAGACCATGCAAGATCTTGAGGAAATTTGATTCAGAAAATGCATATGAAGTGGAGTTACCAGATGACAGGGATATATCAACTATATTCAATGTTGAAGACTTGTATAAGTATCATGATTCAGATTGTTGTAAGAAGGATGGATCAGTTGTTGAACAACAATATCCTAAGAATTAGATGAATGAGATAGCAGAGATTTTGGATAGCAGAGTTGGTAGAAGTACAAGAGGCAAATGCTATAAGGAGTATCTTGTCAGATGGAAAGACGGACAAGTGGAGGATTCTTCATGGATTTCTCAGGATGATATTGACCATTATTTTTTTCTTGTAGCCCCAGTAAAGTGAGAGGTGTTAGCATAACTGATGTAGTGATTCTAAGTGTTGCATTAATTAAGATTGGTACATATTTGATGACAGGTGAATCAGTTATTTGGTTGTCATTGATGTCGACTAATTGACTTAGTGTTTTCAGTATGTTACCTGGTATTGTGTAAGTGAATCATAAGTTGCAATATGTTTCTGAAGTTTCTATTCTTATGAAAGGTTATGTCATGTGTGGTGATGTTATCTTTTCCATCGTGACTCTTGGTATGGAGAATTGAGTTGGTTATGTTTGATTGGACTCAAACTAGGTAATTGCTAAAATAACTAGTGATAGATAGTAAGTGATTTGATTGTTATCTTGAATAGGTATAGTATTTGATGGAGCACTCATAGGATATGATTGTAATCAATGTCAAGATACTATTTTTATGAGGGTGACTCATAATTTTAACCAGTGAAACTAGTTTAATTGACTGGAAGCAGTGTTAACCAAATGAATAGGTAAACAAGACAGAGTTCTTGAACAGGCTATGAAGATTTGAAGATCGGTGAAGGAATTTGATGTGGAAAAAGGATCGGTGATGATTTTTAGATTATAGTAAGTAAGTTTCATGATGTGTGGGACTTACTTGACATCAGATTGATCGAGGTATGTGTTTGAGGTGGATTCTTCAAGAAGTTTCTTTTGGTCAAACAAGTTTTTGAAATGGCTCAACTACCAAGGTAAAATCTTTGAGCAAGTCGACACGGTCAGAGGAAAATGTTTTTTGAGTGACTAGATACTTTCTATCTTACCTAAGATGATATGGATCATTCATATCTCAAATCTAGGGTTTTTTGTAAGTCAGTGGAAGTTATTCTATATATTGGAAAGTTAGTGAAGAAGTTATTTGTTGATTGTGAATTGCACAAGGATTCGATGACAGAGAAAGTGAAGGAATCAAGTGTGATCAAGCCTAGGAGAAGCATACAAAATGTTGATGTATTTTAGAGATTAAGAGGATATGATTATGCTGAGGTAATGCAGTTTTCACAAATCACTTATCTTTTTCTTTCTAATCATTTTTACAGTGAAATCACTTAACAGGGTGGATCCTAACAGATCTTTATTGTAAATCCTCTGATAAGGTGACACATTAGCTTGTGTTTTAAGTCCTCTAACAAGGATTCTCCTAATAGGGAAAAGATCCTAATAGGTCTTAGGAAAATCCCTTAACTGGGTAACACCTAACAATGTTTTGTAAACCTTTAACATGGTAAGCTCCTAACAGGGTGTATTCCAGAAGAGTACAAATTTTGTGGGTATCATCTGATACTGTGGTTTTTTCTGAGTTGGGTTTCCATGAGATAAATATGGTTTTTACATTGTGTGGTTGATTACTTGTGGATTTATGCATTGAAAGTTTTATTTAAGTTAGATAATATTGAATGTTTTTGTGCATAGAGTTTAATGAAGTTGAATTTGATGAGTTTGTGCATTATTGATTCACCCCTCCCCTCTCAGTAATCATACATGTATTAAAAATTGGTATCAGAGCTTTGGTTGCCTAATTGTGAAGGCTTAATAGCTTAGGGAAAAAATCTGAAGATGTATAAGAAGGAAGCACCTAAGTTCTCTAAAGAAAAATTTTCTACATGGGTAAGCGGGGTGAAGCTGCATCTGTCAGGTATTGGAGAGAAAGCATTGGACCAATTATGTTCAACGTTCTTCCACCCTAACTCTTGATGAAATAAAAAGAAAGATGGAACATAACTCTGTAATGATAGAAATTGCAAGTGCTCTGGGTGATGTTGAGTTTGTAGATATCAAGGAAATGGTTAATGCTAAAAAAATATGGGATAAGTTGGTAACATTCCATGGCGGTGATGTTCATGTTCAGAAAGCTAAGGTAGATAGTCTCAAAGGAAAGTATGATGAAATTTGAATGTAGGAAGGAGAAAATATTGGGCAATACAGCAAAAGGCTAAAGAAGTTGTTTCTGCTATCAAAGGAGTTGGTGGTCAACTTGAAGAAGATGATGTGGTAAGTAAAATCTTGAGAACCCTTTTACCGCAGTATGCTATTAGAGTCTCTATTATACAAGAACTGAGATCTATCAGTCCTACAAATGTGACTCTAGATTTTTTGATTGGAAAGCTTATTGCTTATGAGTTAAGTAATTTTGATAACAACATGCCTAGAATAGAGTCTTCTTTCGAAGCTTCCTTAACCATTGGTTTATCAAAGAAAGGAAAGGAAGTCTCTAACAGTTCTGAAGGAAATCATGACTATGATTCTATCTTATATGAGGAGAGAGAAAAAGAAGAGTTGGAAGCACTTTTGGCAAGAATATTACCTAGAGGAAAAGGAAAGTAAAATGGTAAACTACCCTTAAAATGTTTTTCATGTAACAAAATTGGTCATATTGCATCTAGATGTCTTGACAATGATAGGAAGGAAAAGCTCAAGAAATTTAGGAACTTCAAAGACAAGAGCAAGAAAGCATGTTATCTAGTAGAAGGAGTGACTGATGAAGAATCAGATGGAAGAGATGATGAGGAAGATGTTATTCCTACCCGAGTTATTGTGTTTTCATTAGTTTTGTCAAAGTCATGTTAGTCAAATGAGCTAGTCACTAAAAGGTAGAATACACTAAGGAAAACAGTCGGTAAAGAAAAGAATCATAGACACCATGCACCGAACAGTGACAAGCACCGAGTTGAGAAAAGAATAGTAAGTCACCGAGAAGTGATAATTACCAAGAGTAGTGACAGTTACCGATCAACGTTAGTCACCGAGTCACCGAAAAAAGTTAGTAACCGAGTAGACGTTATGTTACTGAGCAAGATTAGAGCATATTACTGAGTAATATCAGAGCCGACATAAAAATTCAAGCTGGATACATTGAATCTGGAAACCGAGAAGAAAAAGATTTTACAGTATTCAAGGTAAAAGTTAGGTAGAACATTGGGATTGTAAAAACATGATTGTACATGATCGCAAGGTAATCCAACCAATAAAAGTCAAATATAATAAATGCGTTGGGAATGAAACCAACCTTGCACTGCTTCACCTCCACTGTTGAAGGAGAAGGATCTAGAATAGGTTAACTGCCTTAAGATCACTTAAAAAGAAAAGAACATGAAGATGACCAATGATGGTGAAAATTGCAGAGATAGAAGCAGTTACAGAGACAAAACTAGAGTTAGAATGCACAAATTTTAAGGTGTAGAACTGATAAGTTACTGGGTGCAGAATGAGGTAATGCACTTGCTGAGCATAAAGAGTCTGAACAACATTATGTTTGATGCATACTTAGAGACATTTTTGTAATAGATTTTATAATTATTAGAAGAGTGTAAATCCCATTCAGTGGGTAGGCCCTAACAGGTCTTATTTTGTAAATCATTTAACATGGTACATCTCCTAGATTAAAGATTGTAAAAATCCTTTAACAAGGTAGACTGCATAAGTCTTTTTGTACTCCTAACAGGGTAAGCTATCAGAAGTAGCTAACATTGTAGCTCTAATCGAGTAGCCTTTATACTAAAGTAGTGAAGGATTATGGGTGTCATCCCCACCGCAATTTTTTCCTCTAACAAAGGATTTCTGCGTAACCAAAAATCATGGAGTTAAGTGTTATGGTTTTTTTATTTACATTACATGTTTTATAATGTTTTTATGCATGATATTCAGATCGGTGAATGGTAAAGGATTACAGTTAAAAAAATTGAAGTATTGATTCACCCCTCCCCTCTCAGCACTTACCTTTTCATAGATAATCCAACATAAGAGATAGCTTTTTTGTAGTTAAAGAAGAACCCTCAACCGGTGCAGATGGAGATAGTGAGGAGAAAGTGTTAATTTCAAGAATGAATTACAGTGGTGACTAGATAATAGACTATGGATATACACATCACGTGACCGATGACAAAATAAAATTTATTTCAATGGAAGAATGTGATGGTGGTGCAGTCAGATTTGGTAATGGTTCACCATGTGTAGTAAGAGGTAAAGGTTCAATTGCACTTAATGATAACACTAATTGGGATGATGTTTATTGGGGTGACGGATTAAAGTATAACTTGTTAAGTGTTGCTTAGTTGAATAAAAAAGGCTTCATATTGGAATTCAGTAATGGTGTTTGCAAGATCTTAGGAACATCTGGAGATTTGATTGCTACTAATAAACATATTAGAGGTAACATATTATGATTGAAATCTACTAATAAACAATGTTTGTTTGCTAAAGTTGAAGATTGTTGGCTATGGCATAAAAGATTTTGTCATTTTAATTTGATAATTTGGTAAAGGTTAGTAAGCATAAATGTGTTAGAGGCTACTTTAGCTAAAATTGAAAATGTAATGTGTAAAGAGTATCAGTTGGGAAAGCTAACTAGATCTAGCTTTACTAGTAAAATCTATTCATCTTAGAACATTCTTGACCTTGTACATACTGACTTTTGTGGATCGATGAGAACAAAGAGCTACTATGGGGATAAGTAATTTATCTTATTTGTTGATGATTACTCAAGAATGATGTATTTTATGTTTTTAAAGGATAAATTTGATGCATTCTACATGTTCAAGGTGTATAAAACAAGAGTTGAAAAAGAAACAAGTAAAGTACTCAAGTGTCTTAGATCTGATAGAGGAGGTGAGCTTATCTCTCATGAGTTCATAACATTTTGTGAAGAACATGGAATCAAGACACAAATGTCAACACCGAGAACACCACAAAAAAATAGAATGCTGAGAGAAGGAATAGATCCATAATTGATTGTGGAAGAACACTTTTGATACAAAATGGAGTGGCTCAAACCTTTTGGAGAGAAGTTTTAAGTACTATTGTTTATACTTTGAATCGGGTACAACTTAAGAAAGGTACAAACAAAACACCTTATGACCTATGGTATAGTCATGCTCCTAGTGTCAATTACTTCAAAAAAATTGGAAGCAAATATTACATAAAGAAGGATGATCAAAATGGAAAATTTGATTTTAAGAGTGATGAAAGAATATTTCTTGGCTATTAAACTATAAGTAAAGCTTATAAACGTTTGAACGGACATACTAACAAGATGAGTGAAAGTGGAAATGTAAGAATTGATGAGTTTTCTGAGAAAAAAGAGGAAGATAGCAAGAAGGAACTGAAAGACTATGACAGGGTTTTTTATGTTCAACCTGTGGAGCCAGATACAGTACCATAGGTGACTGAAGTGATGAATGATGCACAGCTGGTGAATGATGATGAAGGTAACCAAAGAACATAATTGGTACTCCCAAGGTATGTGAAGCTTAATCATACACAAGATCAGATTATTGGAAATAAAAATGTTGGAGTGATGACAAGAAGCAAGGTAAGAGAAAGCACTTGTCTGCTATCTAAATTAGAGCCTAAAACTGTTAAAGATGCTTTGGAAAATTATGATTGGATTGTGGCTATGAAAGAAGAATTTAATCAAATAGAGAATAATAACACTTGCACTTTAGTACCCAGACCGACTGACAAGAATGTTATAGGTACTAAATGGATTTTCAGGAATAAGTTGAATGAGAAAGGAGAAGTGATCATAAACAAAGCAAGGCTAGTTTGCAAAGGGTATGCACAAGCAGAAGGACTAGACTATGGTGAAACTTTTTCACCTGTTGCTAGACTTGAAGGTGTAAGGATACTTTTAGCATATGCTCCTTCTAAAGGATTTAAGGTATATCAAATGGATGTAAAATTTTCTTTTTTGAACGGTGTGTTAGAAGAAGTATACATTGAACAACCTGAAGGATTTGCAACTAATAAAGGTAAAGACATTGTATGGATTGAAGCAAGCTCCAAGAGTATGGTATGAAAGATTGCATGCTTATCTTATTTAGATTGGTTTAACAAGAACTAGTGACAATAGAAATATATATCTAAAATCTGAAAGTGAAGACATAACATTGATTTCTGAAACATTTGTTGATGACATAATATTTGGTGGAAATGAAGCATTGAGCAGGTCATTTGCAAAAGAAATGAAGAAGGAAGTTTGAAATGTCCATGATAGGAGAAATCAAATTCTTTATTGGACTTCAAGTACAACAGAAAAAGAAGGGAATATATATAAGTCAATCAAAATATGTGAAGGAGATTCTGAAAACTTTTGGCATGGAAGACTCAAAACCACTGGGAACACCTATTGTCACAGGCTGCAAATTATCTAAGGGGGATGAATCAAAAGAGGTAAATGAAACTCTATATAGATCCATGATCGGTAAACTACAGTATGTTGTGCACATTACACCAAATATTGTACATGTTGTTGTTATTGTTGCAAGGTTTTCATCAAACCCAAAGGACTCACATTTGGTTGCAGTTAAGAGGATATTCAGATATCTCAAAAGAACTGAAGATTATGGCTTATGGTATGGTAAGGATGGGAATTTTTCTTTGAATGTATTTACTGATGCAGATTGGGCAGGAAATGTTGATGATAGGAAAAGTACAATTGGTGGAGCATTCTTTCTTGGTGAAAGATTAGTCTCCTAGACTAGTAAGAAGTAGAATTGTATTTCTCAATCTATTGCAGAGGCAGAATATGGTGTTGCTTCTCTTAATTGTCAGCAAGCAGTATGGATAAAATAGATTCTTGAGGGAATTCATGGGAAGGTCACAAAACCAATTGTTATCTTTTATGATAACACTAGTGCAATAAATATTTCCAAGAATCAATGATGCACTCGAAGACAAAACACATTGCAATAAAATATCATTTTCTAAGAGAGAAGGTATAAGAGAAGGAGGTAAGGCTTGACTATGTGTCTACTAAAGAACAAGTTGATATATTCACCAAGCCGCTACCAAAAGATACCTTTGAATATCTTAGAGATAGTTTAGGGGTTATTCCTCTATCCGAAGTTAATTAGAGGATGATGTTGATTGCATCAGTTCATATATGTTTATCAGAAAATTATATGTATGAATTAATGTAGTGGTGGACAACTCCATGGGGGAGAAGTATTAAGTATGATGTTGCAATGGAGTGATAAGGAAAGAACAAGCAAGATTCAGTAAAGTATACTTAGAGATTCCTAAATGATTTGACAAACTTTGGCATTACTATCAAAGGGGGAGAATATATATTTTCTAAAGGGGGAGAATATGTATTTCCTACAAATGGAGAATATGTATTTCATTTATACAAGGAGGATAATATGTATACAAGAAAGAGGAGAACATAATAGATGAAGATTAAAGGGGGAGTGTATGAAGATGATGACTTAGTATGATAGAGTGGACAGAAGTGTATGATCATAGATGAAGATTAAATGGGGAGTATATGAAGGTGATGATTCAGTATGATAGAGTGGATAGAAGTGTATGATCAGAGGTAAAGACAAAAGTGGAAATATTTTAAGAGTGTTGCCATCGGAGAGACATAGTGTGAGAGACATAGTGTTGTCATCAATTCCAAAGGGGGGATTGTTAGCATAACTAATGTAGTGATGCTAAGTTTTGCATTGATGAAGATTGGTACATACTTGATGACAGGTGAATCAGTTATTTGGTTGTCATTGATGTCAACTAATTAACTTGGTGTTTTCAGTATGTTACATGATATTGTGTAAGTGAATCATGAGTTTCAGTATGTTTCTAAAGTTTCTATTCTTATGGAAGGTTGGATAATGTGTGGTGATGTTATCTTTTCCATCGCGGCTCTTGATATGGAGAATTGAGTTCGTTATGTTTGATTGGACTCAAACTGGGTAATTGCTAAAATAGTCAATGATAGACAGTAAGTGATTTGATTGTTATCTCAAATTAGTATAGTGTTTGATGGAGCGGTCATAGGATATGATTGTAATCAATGTCAAGATACTATGTTTACAAGCGCGACTCATAATGTTAACCGGTGCAATTAGTTTAATTGACTGGAAGCAGTGTTAATAGAATGAACATGTAAACAAGACAGAGTTCTTGAACAAGCTATGAAGATTTGAAGATCGGTGAAGGAATTCAATGTGGCAAAAGGACTGGTAATTATTTTTGTATTATAGTAATTTAGTTTCATGATGTGTGGGACATACTTGACATCACATTGATCGAGGTATGTGTTTGAGGTGGATTCTTCAAGAATTTTCTTTTGGTCAAACAAGTTTTTTAAATGGCTCAACTACCAAGGTAAAATTTGTGAGCAAGTCGACGTAGTCAGAGGAAAATGATTTTGACTGACTAGATACATTGTATCTTACCTAAGATGATCTGGATCATTCATAACTCAGATCTAGGGTTTTTTGTAAGCCAGTGGAAGTAATTCTATATATTGGAAAGTTGGAGAAGTTATTTTTTGATTGCGAAGTGCAGAAGAATTCAGTGACAGAGCAAGTGAAGGAATCAAGTGCGATCAAGCCAAGGAAGAGTATATAGTATGTTGATGTATTTCAAATCTTAAGAGGATATGATTATGCAGAGGTAGTGCAATTTTCACAGATCATTTTATCTATTATTTTTAATCATTGTAACAGTAAAATCCCTTAACAAGGTGGATCCTAACAAATCTTTATTGTAAATCCCCTAACAAGGTGACACATTATCTTGTGTTTTAAGTCCTCTAACAAGGTTGCTCCTAATAGGGCGAAGAACCTAACAGGTCTTAGGAAAATTCGTTAACCGGGTAACACCTAACAGTGTTTTGTAAACCTTTAACATGGTAAGCTCCTAACAGGGCATATTCCAAAAGAGTACAGATTTTGTGGGTATCATCTCACACCATGGTTTTTGCCCAGTTGGGTTTCCACAAGATAAATATGGTGTTTACATTGTGTGGCTGATTACTTGTGGATGTATGCATTGGAATTTTTATTTAAGTTAGATGATATTGAGTGTTTTGGTGCATAGAGTTTAATGAAGTTGAATTTGTGGATTACTATTTCACAGCTCCCCTCTCAGTAATCAGACATGTATTAACAAGAGGCTCACTTTTCAAATAACCCCAGGTGTATGATGCAGGAGCATCTTGGGATCTTGGCAATCTTACATCAACCAAATTTTTTTTTTTTTTGTTTTCTTATTTGATCAGTCTCTGTGTTTCTTTCTGCGATCATTCAGTTTGGATCTTTTGCAGTTGCGATCCTTACAATGTGTTTGTGGCATCCTATTGAACCTTTCTTTAGGTTCGCGCATCATTTGGTTACTTCATGCATGAGATCTTGCATATTCTTGGTGGGACTATATTATTCATGTTTTCCAACCAGTTTGTGTTCTTCCAATTTTTCAAAGGGTTTCTCAATCAGTGAAGCTTAAAAACTCATTTCTCAATGATATTATATTTGTGGCCAACCTATTTGAGGGATCACGATTCTTATTTCTTTCATTGGAAGAAGATCCTAATGATTTGGGTCCTTACCTATATTTTGTAATACGTTTTCATGTTCTTTGGAAATGTGATCTTTCTAGGCCAACTTGTTGTTTGTGAAGGCTTTATAAGATTATGGATTTGTTCCTTTTTGGGGGCAATAGATCATTAATATTTGAATGCTAAGGATATTGTAAGGAATTATGAATGTAACCAGGCATGTATGTTTGGCATGTATGACTGCATGTTGCAAAACCTTTATATATGATTTTCTGATAATAAAGAAGACTTATCTTGCATGTCTCTTTGTTGTTACTTGTTGTTTCCATTGTGTGACTCATGCTACAAGGATTGGACATATCTCATTAATTCTTATGGATTTGTGCCTTTTTTGGGGGCAATAGATCATTAATAGTTGAATGCTAAGGATATTGTAAGTAATTATGAATGTAACCAGTCATGTATGTCTAGCATGTATGACTGCATGTTGC
>MU227219.1:1000440-1018239 GCA_018584345.1 Thuja plicata
TTAATTAAAAGAAAATCCCTTTTTATTAAATAAAATAATCTTATTTAATTAAAAGAAAATCTCTCTTTTAATTAAATAATCTTATCTTATTTAATTAAAATCTCTCTTTTAATTAAATAAAATAATCCTATTTAATTAAAAGAAAAAATCCCTGTTCTAATTAAACAAATAAAATCCCCACTTAAAGCTCTCTTTTTGATGAAAAAAAGGAAATAAATCAAATAAAAAATAAATAAAACTCCCTTTTTCCACTCATATTCCTAAGTGGTGGGCTTTTTCCTCTTACTTGCCTTTTCAAGGATTTATCCCACATTGCTCTTGAGGATGCATTCCTCTCCACACTTTCCTTTATAAGGAGCCCTATCCTTCTCATTTAGACATCAGATATAGAATTTTTATGTTATTGTTATGCTGCAGGTTTGGAGAGCAACTTTGGAGGAGAATTTGAGCATTTGCGCTTGAACTATGCAACTTTTCTTCTTCTTGTCTTCTCCCATGCATCAATGGAAATCCATTTAGAGTAGATTCATGTTAATTTAGATGCATATGTCCTTCATAGATTAGTTTTCATATTTCCTTTCATGCATTTTTATCATATATATTAGTTTGCATATTTCCTTTCATGCATTGTTATCATATAGATTAATTTGCTTCATGCATTGTTATCATATAGAGTAGTTTTCATTTTCATTTGCAATGCATATTTGATGATCATGGAGACTAGCATTCTTTCTCTTCCTCTTTGAATCTCTCATTTCATGTTATACTTGCATGGGCATAACTAAGTCTAAACTGAGAGCCTCCATTACAAACCCTTGCACTCCATGAATAGGGAGCTATGAGTCACCATTTGAGACCTCATTCTTGAGCAATCTTGAATATAATGACTCATAGAAGTGTGTCAACATTTTAGCACATAGGACCCACTTAGCACAAGGTCCAATAGTCACCCCAAAAGTAACAAGCATAAAAATTGAAGTTTTGGTTGGACAAGATGAGGATGTATCAGAAAAAGATGGAGCAAGTGATAAAAAGATAGGAATTTACGAGTCAGTCTCCACCTTCACAGTGTCTCCATGCTCCAAGTTCCTAACCTACTGACGATGCTTATGCTCGTATGCAAGTTTGTTCTGGTGAAAGTGTGCACCAGGATGAGAAGCCTACAAAGACTTAATAAAATCCTACTCCAACAGGGAGGCCATCAATGTTGTGACTAGTAGAGAAGAGGGCCCTACCAATAAAGTAGGTTTTATCAATGGGGTAGTTGTAAACATAGTTGTAAACTCAACTATGAGTGTCCTTCCTTTTTTGGCTCTAGGAGTGACCAAAGGAATAAGAGGCACCCTCAAGGGCTGAGATGTAGGTGCCAAAGGAGATGGATGATTCCATTGTGACCTCTTACCCTTACCATAGATAGTAGGATGAGGGATGTCCGCTAAGATAGGTAGCTCAAACTAAGGGTGAGCTTTAGAGATTTTTGACATAAATGTCTTTCCCTTTTTTGTGTTAGGTGCAATCACTTGAATAGAAGGCATCACAAGAGATTATTAAGTCTTCAATAGATGTAGAGGTTTCCTCTAAGAAATATGCTTTTATTTGGTCCCTTATGAAGAGTAAAAACAAGACAAAGAATGTTGAATCACAATGGTGGGCTGAGATGTAGGGATAAAAATGGGAGGGGCTATGGGTGCTCCAAATTTATAAGAAAGGTTTGTAGCCTTATAATTATTATAAGCCTTGAATAATAGATCCTAATGGGGAAGTAGGGGCCTACTAGATTATGCCATAAATGATCCAACAAAAATCCCCCACAAGATACGAGGGGTTGATATCTAGTGTTTTGGATAGTGTGCACAATATCCTCATGGGAGAACTTAAGGAATTTATTAACCATTGAGAGGAATTCCACCATAGAGACTAGTTAGGGGATACCCAGCTTTACTTGAAAGAGATCTGATTCAAGAATAATGACAAAATTTATAGAGACCATCTGGGATCCCACAAGGACCATCAAGGTGGTAGAACCTAAAGGGGGAAGGGATAGACCATTGTGCATTTAGATGGTTATCTAACACTTTTCATATCTTGTGTGATATAGCTTGTTGATTAAGAGTATCTCATTTGTAATAACATCTAATTGACATGCAAGATCAACCATAGCACCCCTTCTAACATTTTCATTGATTTGCACAAGGATGTACAAGGGAGAAAAATCTTCGTACTATGAGTTATCTAGAGGTGTAAATGTGATCTCCATGTTACACATCCTTTTGTTAGCAGGTGAGGTAGGAGTGATGGTTATCATGTTGACAAATGGACTATCACCCGATGGCATGACATAAGGGATTCACTTAGTGAATTTGGGTCATATCACATGCATTTGTGGTATACCAAAGAATACCCTATTTTCAAAAAACATTTCTCCAAACTCCCTTTTTGTTACCCCCTCCAATACCCACCCAATACCCCACGTACCCATTTTCCTCTATAAAACCTCTTAATCCCCACCCCGCGACCCAATATAGGTAATATATTACCTTATTTTTTCCTATTTTAGACCCCTCAATATAAATGCACATGATAGGATATTGCCCCAACACTGAATCTTGCATGCTTGATGGAGAGGGAGAAGATGATGGTGCGGAAATATAATTTGCTAAATGCAATGAGAAAGGATTAGTGTAAATCTAAAGTTCAATATTGTTCATCTTTTCTACCATCTTATTATCTTTCTATTTTTTCTTATTGACTTGGATGATACCACTGTCTATATGGCCTTGGACAAGATGTTGAATATGTTTATACAATTTGGTGTAATGATGAGCCACATGATAAAATTGGCAAAACTTCAAACTGTCATACCAACAAGGGTATATAAAGTTATCTTGAAGAGGTCAAATCTTAGGGAGGGTCACCAAGTTTTCCTTTAAAAACTTATGTAGGATACTCGTGTAGGAATTATTCAACATGGTGAAAGACCCAATTCAATTTGGGTTTCATACAAAAGTATTTTTTTCTATGGTGTGAGGGAGTGTGATCACACTGGGCACAAATTACTTTTTTGAGACTTGTTAGAGTAAAAAGGTATTTTCACTTATTAATTAAATCAATATAAATTTAATTATTAAAACACCTTATTCACTTATTAATTAAATCATTATTGATTTAAATATTAAGTCACCTTTTTATCTCTAGTTTACTTAAGCTATACTTTAGGCATGTTAAAATTAATTCTTTTATTAATTATTCATGCAACCTAGGTTTCTCCACCTTTTGGTGTTCGATCTCGTTTATAAGAATTGATCTATTTGTATTTTGTAATTCCATTCCATTATTATTGAATCAATTAAGGATGTTTCCTCTTCCACAAATCTCTTGTTTTTGGCCTCCATAGCTTTTGTTTCTCTCTTTATGTGACAGGTGTTTGCATGCAGGTGATTCTTGGGAGATGTGGGCTTGATTTTTTCATCAATTCCAAATGGTATCAGAGCTCCAGATCTTCATGCCCTTGTTCTCTTCATGAGAGATTTGGCCTTGTTTTTCATATTTGTGTTTTCAAGAGCTTTTTGTCTCAGATTTTGGTGGATTTGAAGGGGATTTGTTTTTTGGATCACTTTGGACACAAACTAACAGCACAGATGCATCTGAAAGGCCCAAAACCCCTATTTTCATATAAGATACATCTAATTTGGATACAATTGAAATTTGGGCCCTCTTTTTTGCATGCATGAGCTTGGCACACTTTTTAAGGCAAAAAACACCTTGGTTTTTATGTCACCTTGATTTCTGTACCATTGGTGTCAGCATTTGTAGGTCTAAGATCTAGGTTAAATTTGACATCCACCAACCCGTCATACAACTTGCCCTTTTTTCATAATGAGCAACCTATTGTTTTTTTGCGATATCTTGCGCATACGATAACAGATTTTGACCTATCTTATATCACCAAAAATATCTTTCTGAGCTCTATCCAAATATAGAGGTTAGATTTTCTGATTTTTCCATCTTGAAGGGTTTTTTTCTAGTCAAATTCAAGGTTCTTTTTTGCACTCCGGGAGCCATATCTTGCTCATCCAAACTCTATTTTTTAACTTCTGCATGGCGTTGGAAATTTGGTTAAGTGCTCTATCTTATTTCATGGGTCTCACACCTAGATTATGCTCCAGATATTTTTCATTCCTATTTTTCATTTTTGCAATCTGGTGGATATCTTTGATGTTTTAGGTCTTGGGATCATTTTTCGTGCATGAGATGACTTCTTTTTAGCTATTCTTCATGTTTCTACAACACTTTGTTATTCATGGATATTGTAGACATCTATTTCTATATCTTTTCTTGTTTGCAAACGCACTAGGATAAAATGTCATATGATGCATGCTTGGGATCTTGGACTTTTTTGTGTTTGTTTGTACTCACACTATATTATAAATTGTCATGGGGGTTTGTTTTACCTTTGTCAAGTGAGTGTTCCTTCCACAACATTAGCCTCGTGATGTGTGTCAAGAGAGTGATCCTTCCATGACACCATCCTTTATATGTGTTTGTGCTTTCTATTGCACTTTATATGTTCATGTTCTTCATCATGCAAATATTCTTGGCAGCCTAGTTCAGTGTATCTATCATGCCTCTCCCTGCTCAACATTATAGGGGGTATCTCCTATTGGTTCTAATGCTTCCTTGGTTCAATGGAGTGATCTATGTATTCTGTATTTGTTCCTACGTACTAGGCAGATGCAGTGGTTGGGTACCTATGCATTTTGGCAAGATGGATTATTTACCATATGGACACTCTTTCATTCCTATTTTGGAGGCATTCTTCCATCTTTGATTGATTAGCTCTTCATACTTTGTTTGCAGTCTTCTCTATTTGATCATGTTCTATTACAGTGGAGGTTCCAGTGGTTATTCTTCAACAATGTTTGCAGCTTCATACTTCAAAGGTGTTCTACATGTTCTTCCTTTGTTGCTATTCTTCTAGGACCATCTCTAGTTGGAGGCTTCTTCAGTCCTTCACTAGTCTTCATCTCTTTTTGGAGAGGGGTTTTTCCCATTGGGTTTTCTCCTTTTCTCCTATTTACAGAGATTTTTTTGTACTTGGGTACCTGATCAAGCCTTGTTGTCAGGACCCCTTTCCTGCTTTCAGTAGTTGTTTCTAATTTTTTAGCTTCTCCCTAAATTTATCTTAAGGGGGGTGTTAGAGTAAAAAGGTATTTTCACTTATTAATTAAATCATTATTGATTTAATTATTAAGTCACCTTTTTATCTCTAGTTTACTTAAGCTATACTTTAGGCATGTTATAATTAATTATTTTATTAATTATTCATGTAACCTAGGTTTCTCCACCTTTTGGTGTTCGATCTCCTTTATAAGGATTGATCTCTTTGTATTTTTTAATTCCATTCCATTATTATTGAATCAATTAAGGATGTTTCCTCTTCCATAGATCTCTTGTTTTTGGCCTCCATAGCTTTTGTTTCTCTCTTTCTGTGACAGGTGTTTGCATGCAAGTGATTCTTGGGAGCTGTGGGGTTGAGTTTTTCATCAACTCCAATAAGACCTTCATGAGGAAGATGCACCTCCACAAGAAGTTGAAGAAAAATCTCTAAAATAAGTCATGACGTGTTGATAATTTGTTAGATACTACAAATATTGGTAAAGTTTGGGTACCAGATCAAGGAAAGTTTCTCTCTTAATGTGGACTACAAGTTGTTGATGGACATCATTTCAAGGTCATCATTATGTAGGGCATAAGGAAATTCTGTATATATGGAGTGGTATCTTGAGATGAAGTCGACCACCTTCTCAATCACCTTTTTCTTACAATGAACAAGGTCAATAGTAACCTTATTGTTGATGCTTTCTTGGAACCACACAAGAAAAGCATCCATTAGCTGATCAAAATTATGAATGGAATAATCTACAAGAGAGTTGCACCATTCCATTATAATTCTGTTAAGGGACCGAGAGAACAGCTTGAGTAAAACATAATTTAGCTTATGATAATTGTTGCACAAAGTAAGAAAGGAATCAATGTGGAGATGAGGATCCCAATCACTATTATACCTGTCAAACTCCAGGGACTCAACACCCTATAGTAGAAAAATTTTGAGAACTTACACAGAGAGTGAATTGTATGATAGTATATTAAATAGAGCACTAATTAGCCATAGTAGAGAGATTGACTAGATGTTTCTACAATTGACCCACATTTTGTAATATGGTATTGAGAACAAGATAGTGAGGTGGATTACCCATGTCACCTTGAGTAGTAGAGGACCCACCAACATCGACCATAGGACCAATACCAATAGAAACACCGGGACTAGCAACACCAATACCAGCGATGCTAGCTCCAACACCAGGGTGTCATATATTATACTCCAAGAGAACCTTTCCCATAGTGATGCTAGGCATAGTATCACCAACTAAGGCATCAGTGTTAGGAGTTATCTCTACCATGTGCATAGACACCCCATAGTGACATTAATTTGTGAACCAATGGCATCATATTGAGTGTCCTGGGGGTTAGGTGGAATGAGAGATACACAAGTCCCAATGATCCAGTTTGATGCCATTAACACTTAAGGCCTTTCTTGGGTAAAATAATGAAGGCATGTCACATTTTGGGCTAACCTAAATGACTCGGTCGAATCCAAGTACTTGTTGTGTGGTGCCTAATGAAGCCTACATGGCTAGAGGTACTCAGTCGAGTGGGACTTTATCGAGTCTCACTCGGTTGAGTACCACTCGCATAATAAAAGTAACGGAAGATAGTTTAAGCCTCTCATTTGCACAGTGAGGGGCTAGTAGAGTAGAGAAGGGAGCTTGAGGACACTTGACCAAGTGCGAGGTAGGGACCCCACTTTTTTGCATTTTTTTTATTTTTTCCTATTTTAAAGTATTTTTTGTAATTATAAATGATATTTTAATGTTATGAGTACTAAATGTTTAATTTCTCATATTTTTTTGTAATTATATGTATAAAATGGTTAGTTTAATATTTTATTCTGAAAACTAAAACCTTAAAGCTTAAAATGTAAACCTTAAACCTTAAAATGTAAACCTTAAACCTTAAAACGTAAACCTTAAACCTTAAAAAATTTAAAACTCAAACCTTCAACCTTAAATCTTTAGAAGCAATGGAGGAATTACATATCGGAGATACAACTAATATAACTAGATAATTGTGTAGCTATAAAAAATATTATAATATAAATATCAAAATAATTATTATGCTCACCTTACCCCCTTATTATGTTGATTCTAAAAACATCAAAATTTACCTTGCCCAAGGGACCCTCCTTAAGGTTTACAGAACAAAAGTTGTTGATTACGTAAAATAAATACATATTTGAGTAAAAATTTATTTGAAGAACCAAATATTGAATCAAGTGGAACTCCCTTAACTTTCTTCAAACCCTTGTAAAGGTGTATCTCTAAGTTAAATTCTTGATTTATCCACTACAAAAAATCTCGTATCATTGGCACCGTATTATTGGACTACCATTGTCTAAGTTGTCTCTTAACCCTTGTGAGGGCATAATTCCCAATCACAGTCTCATGAACTCTCATGGAAACCATCAATATTAAGATTTTACACCAAATCCCTTATCTATCTCCAAAAATAATGCTTCACAGTACGTGTATACTTCATATCTATTAACATCCACAAGGGAAAACTAGAAATATATAGATAATTAAAGTCAACAATGCTTATTATTTATTATAAATAGCATGGGTAACTTTGAGAGTATATAAATGAGAAGATGTAATCATCTCTTAGAGAGAAAGGTGTTTACACAAGCCATTAACTTGAACCTTTTTTTATTTCTGCAATCTATTCAATTTTCTAACACACATATTTAAACTTAAACCTTAAACATTCCATGAGTGTTCACCATGTACACTATAGATGACATCAATATGCTCAAAGGGTTTAAAATCATGGTTGAAATTGTTCGTATGCCTCTGCAAATATTGTTTTAAGCCCTTAAACTAGATAAAGTGCTAAAAACCCTTGTTTCATGTCTCAAAGGGTAAATTTGGTACTAAAACCCTAAGCATCGAAATAAGTTTCTAATTTCATATTACCTTTTCCCACTTAAAATTCATGTCTTGAATATGTTCCTTTTAAAATGTTCATATTCATTAAGTTGTCAGTCTTAACATCATGGTCCTGTATTTTTCCCTAAGTTCAAAGTCCGCAAATGTTTTAGATAAAATTCCTTATCTGTCATGCAAGTGTGTTTTAATCTAATGGCCCGCTTAATGGCTTATTCCCAAAGTGAATGAAATCTATCACTTAAGCAATTAAGCCATGACGCCACATGTCTTTGGTGGGTCTGATGGTCAGAAATGTTCTCAGTTAATCAATGGGTAGATCTTGTTTCATCAGACGGTAGACATAATTTCTTAATCCCAACATGATCGACATCTATCATATAAGTGATTAAGTCTGAGCGACGCATGTCAAAAGGAATGATGTGGGTCCTGTCACAGGAAATATGACAAAGATTAAAGCTCAGAAAGATCTAATGGTGGACTTAATTTATTATTTCCAAGATACAAGACATCTATCAGTTAAGCGATTAAGTGGTGTTGACATGTGGCAGTTAGTGGACCTGGGTATTCTAAGCAAACGTTGATTAAAGTGCAGACAGTTTGATTCTGATCCGATGGATGACTTAATGGCTTATCTCAAAACTGATCAAGATCTAACGTCTAAGCCATTAAGTGGTGGTGACATGTGTCCTGATGGTGATGTGTATTCCACTAAAGGTCAAGCTAATCACAGATTAAAGGGTGGAAAATTTGTTGAAGATCTAACGGCTCACTTAAACACTTAAAGGAAAAGTGCACGAACCATATCACTTAAGTGATTAATTTGTGATGCCACATGTCCTAGTGGGTCCGGTTGGGGCCGTAAAGGAAGAATTAAAGGAAGAGCATGTATAGAAAGATCAGACGGTTGGCTTAATCGCTTAAAGGCAAAGTGATCGACATCTAATGGATAAGCGATTAAGTGGTGATGACACATGGCAGGAAAGGTGAGTCCTATACAGCACAAAGATCATGTTAAAGAAAGTGCAAGTTTGAAAAGATCAGACAGATCACTTCATAGCTTAAGGAGAAAGTGATCAAGATCTAGTGATTAAGCCATTAAGTCATGTTGACGCGTGTCCTAGTTGATGACGTTGCAGCCACAGCCAGTAAAATCAAGGTGAGATAACCTACAGCTAGGTTAAGATGAATATGATGGTTGACTTGATTGTTTCAGGAGAAAGTGATCAAGATTTAGAATTTAAGCGATCAAGTCATGCTGACATGTGTCTGAGATGGATAGTTATTTCTGGGAAAAGATAAGAACCGTCAGATGAAGGAAAGCTTGTTGAAGATCTATGGTCCAGATTCAAAGTTCTTAAAATGATTGTCAGTGAGCCATTAAGCCGTGAGTTTTGAACCAGGTGAATTGATTGCAGAATGTGTGGCCACTTTAGTTCAATTCAATGCAAAAGACTGATTTGATCGAAGCCATATAATTCATTGTTCCAACTTGAGGCCGCCATAATTCATCAAAATTGTTCAAGTGAAAATCAGAATTACAGTAATCTTGAGCTCTTTGTGACAAATTGTGGAACGAGTAAGTCTTCTATCATACAGTGGAAATTACTGCTTCCAGTAAGATTTGGAATTTGAAAAGGTCTAAGAATTCTTGTTTAAATCTGAACATCATCCCCGTAAGAAGCCCTAGATTCACAAAATGAGCCCAAGGATTGAATTATCTGGAAAGGTAGAATATCATGAAAGAAATGTGAGGGATGACCTTCTAGATAATTTGAGTGGGTACACAGGTGACGCTACCTAGATTCAGATTATTGTTCCATTGCATCCCTGTTTTAGAGTAAGGGAGAGTTTATATGATACGGGTAGATGGGCCAAAGATGCCTAGACTAGCATGAATGGTTTGAATTTATTTAGAACTACCTACAGCCAAAGGAATGCTCCTTCCCCATATTGTAACATATGGGATCTACATGTGGGTAAATTGTTAGTGCCCAGGGTATTTATGGATACAAATTTGTTTACTTTGATAGGCAATGCTTATGACAAAGTATCCAGGGTCTTAAGAGCTACAGAGGGAAATGTGCTGTTGTTTGTCATAGCTAATGAAATAAGAAAGGTTTTCAAATTAAATGACCCCTCAATTAAAATGGATGACATTGACTTTAACTATTTTAAAGAAGTGTACCAGACTCAGAAGGAGTGTTACAGGAATGAGGCTTTAAAAGGACACTTCAACAAAATAGGGGATTTGATTGTTGTGGGCCCAAACACACCAGAGCCATTCAAACTAGATTAATTCAATAGTAAAGCTAGGAAAATGTATAGTGCCCTGTGCCTTGTGTTAGGAGAAGATGAAGAAGCAACAATGCCTATCCATCTCATGCTTATGGTTGTTCAGATTTTACATCCCCACTTGTTAGTGGTTTTTGATTATGCTTCTTAGATTGTTGAGTTAATGCATGAAGGTCTAATAGGCATCAAGGATAAGAGCATACTCAAGCTAATGGGGTGCTATTCTCTAATGATGCATATGATTTTGTTCAATAGTGTTGATTTCTTTGAAGAAGAAATGGATCATTCCAGATTTCAGGAAGATGAGGATTTGCCTGCCCAACTATGGAGTGTTGATTTGTCTTAGGACAGAAAGGAAGCTAGCTACATAAATTTTGATTGATACTTTGCTGCTAGGCTCAAATTTTTATTATGTAAACAAAACCCTAGGATCCATACATATATGATGAGATTATTAAGGCCTCTAGAGTATGCCCCTAAATTGAAAATTGTCCACAATTGGGGAGATCTCATCTTGTACCCTATCTCCATAGTTATCAGAGTTTATGGATTCAGGGGAGCCCCTAATGTTCTACCTTACAGAGTGCCATTTAAGATCGACATAGCAGAAATTGTGAGGCAAATGGGTGGGTTACAAGAAGAAGCCTTAACAGGCAAGATGAAGGGAAGTATTTTCCCTCCCCTCACTAGAGACCACCACTTCATCATTAAAAAAGGTGGATGAACACAATTTGATAAGTATTTTGAGCCATACCATCTAGCAACACCTGTGTCAAGGTGTGTAGGAAATGAAAGCATCATTATCGACATGTTCAAGAAAAGAACCAAGTGCCTCGCACTAGAACACCAATTCAATTTTCCAAAGGACATTATAAGGAATGTGTTTGATCTGAATGACCAGGAGGTCAAGAAAGAAAAATGGCTGGTGTATAAGAAATCTTTCAATTTTATCCACAATTTTGATAGGTCATATGATCCTTTGAAGGTATTTTCACCCTGGGCTAAAAAGATTGAGTCTCTTATGACAATGTTTGAAGATATCATGCAGACTCTCAACCAGAAGAAAAATAAAGTAATGGAAACTGAGCTAGAAAAAGCTAAGGCTATTCTTAGCAAACTTACACAGGGAAGAGTAGTCCCACCTGGAAATTATGTGGTTTACAAGAGGAGAGGTTACAATATGATTATGCCCAAGATTGAAAAATATTTTGATCAAAAGGGGAAAAGGCTAGTAGATATTAGTGCCCAAAAGATGCCTTCTCCAAAGAGGAAAAAAATAGAAGGAAAATAACCAACAAGTGATGTATACTCCCCTTCCCAGTCCCCTCTAGAAATGGATGACCAAGCTATTACAGAGCAATTGGTCCAAATAGGAAATACAGGGCAAGTTTTTGTTCTAGCACAAGAGCTACAAGAAGGAGTGCCAAAGGCACCCAGGCATGCAGCTCTAGATCTTACCGTAGCAGAGTTTGCAGGAAAGGAGATGGACCCTGTAACCAAACAGGCCAGTGAAGAATTTTGGTCTAATGATAGTTTTGTTAAGGCTAGAGCCTTCATTAAATTCCTATGGAGAACTCATATTGGTGAATTTAAGGATAGGTGTCACAAGTTGCAAGAATCTCAGCCTAGCCAGAGCAAAGAAAACATTGAAAAGGAAGTCAAATAAGAAATGGTCAGTAAGTTTGACAAGATAACCCCTGAAGAGGATAGGGAGTTGGTAAAGAAAAAGGGGGTCCTTATCTTACCCCAGTGGGATTTGGCTGATGCCATTGTGTTTGATGCTGTAAGGAAGGAAGCCAAACTGTTCAACATCACTGGAACATCAATTGGTGCACAATTTAGTGAAGATCATGCAACACTAGAAATGTGGTCCTTGAAGAAGAAAAATAGAAAGAGAACAAATGAAGATGATCAGGTTGAGGATATAGGTAACCTCATTGTAAAAAGAGTTTCAGATACCTTAGGTGTGGAGGCAGATAAACTTTCTATACAAATTGCTAATTTAAGCTTGAAGGTAGTTGAGAAGGAAGAAGATGCTTTTAAGAACTTGACACAAAAATATGAAGTTGTTTTGAAAGCTTACAATGATGAAAGTGTCAAGTATACGCAAAAAGATGATAGAATTACATTCCTTGAGGGAAGGCAAACAGTACAATTAGTGCCACAAAAGAGGATTACATAGGACCCCCATCAACCTTCCTCATCTAGTCCTATCATTACTTATCCTCCTTCCCCTACACCATCTAATTTTACCACACTAAAGGACATTGAGCAAGAAAAGGCTAGATTGAAATCCTAAAGAGTAGAGATGGAAAGACAAAAGAAAGAATGGGTTGAGCAGTCATCAACCTTCAGAGAAGCAGAGGCATGGGTAAAGAAAAAATATGTAGATAAGATGCACAACACTCTTATGCATTGTACACATGAATTGGTGGCCACTGCTATCTATTCTCAAGGTAAGAAACTTATTAGTGTGACAAATAAATATAATGAAGACAAAGACAAGTTAGACCAATTTGTAAATCAATGGAAAGGGAAGGGAGGAGAGTTAAAACTCTTCCACACCACTTGTAAGAAGGAGAATGATGTTGACATAGTCTTGACTGGCACTCATAAATATGTCAAACTACTCATGGACATGGATATAAGAAGGGACATTGTCATAAGAAAAATAATGGCCCTAAAAAGAGAATATTCACAAGACAGGTATGAGATGTTCCCAATTTTTTTTAGAAAAATGGAACGATCAAAGATGAGGTGTTATGGCATCGACAAATGAATGAAGCATTAGCGGTTAGAACCAACAACATAATAACCTTGGAAAGTACACTGCTGTTTGTTCAAACAGTTGAGATAGTTGGCAAGGCCAGATTAGTTTTTGCATTTTGGTCGGATGAGATTGAAAAGGCGTATACCACCTGGAAGCAGATCAACAATAGAAAAGATGAAGTCCTTTGCTTCAATTGGCCAAGTGATGAGGTGCACGCTTCTTGGAGAAACAAGTACACAATAGTTGATCTAGGTGAAGTCGAGGACATGCAAGTGGATGATGAAGCCCAATAGAGTGGTTGATACAATTGGAATTCAAGATCCTACATCACCAGTATCAAAGATAATAGATGTTAGTAATAACTGAGAGGGGGGGAGGGTCGAATCAGTGGCCTTAAAAATTCATCATTTAAATTTCAATCCACCAATTAATACATCTCAGATTATTGAGTCCCTACAAGATGTATGCCTTTGAAATACTTGAAATAAATAACTATCTGTCGGTTTACCTTGTCTGTCCTTCTGCTCTTTGATAACTGATAAGCAATAAAACTTATTTACCGACACTCAGTAAATATGCAGAGTATACCAATCAATCCATAAATGCATGTGTGAAATGTAAAACAATAAAGTAATAAACCATACACACATAACACAAGGATTTTAATGTGGAAACCCTGTTAAGGGAAAAACCACTGGGACCGGTACCCCAAATTTTCACTCTTCTGAAGTGAGCCCTGTTAGGAGCCAACCCTGTTAAAGGTTACAAACACACTATTAAGTGTGACTTTGTTAAAGGATTTTTATACATAGATTATCACTAAGTATCTGGCATCTATGCTACCATCCTTGAATCAGCCTCTAGACTGTCAATAGGCTTTATGCTAATCTTACTACCATCCTTGAATCAGCCTCCTTCTTAGACTATTAATAGGCTTTAGGTAAGACTGATGCTACTATCATGAATCAACCTTTTTGGTAATCTGTTAGGATATACCTCAATTATAGAAGACAGTTAAGTCCTGCTCTGTTAAGAGACTTAATGCTTCAATGGTTAAACTGAAACACAATGACCTATTTCTAATGCAACTTGAATTGTAGATATTTAGATCTATTTACTTACAATACCTGTCTAATAAATGTATCAATTCATTTCCTTTGTACTTCATTCTTTCTACTCTGTGATGTTGTGCTTCACTATGTGTCGGTGTCTAAAAAATTCTTTAGCTCTCCCTTAGCTTGATTGATCAGGACTGTATGAAGTGTAACCTTCATCAGTTTTTCTTCAGCATCTTCTTTCAATTCACTCCCCTATGTATTTGATTGCTTATGGAAATGAATTATGCTTGTCTCTTATATAGACATGATATTTCTTAACTCTTGGTTCTTGATTCTTGATTCTTGGCATGAAAAACAATCCAGCCAAATTGAGTTACTGCTTTAGCTCCTGATTTATCTCATAGTTATCTTCTTGCCAACTGTATAAATCATCTTTAAATAACTTACTTAACTATGGTTGAATAAAACAAATAAAAAAACTAGTTAAGTCTATCCTTAAGCTCTACCAGCTAGATATTTTGTCATTTTCTAATCTCTCTATTCTGTCGGTCAATTATGTAGTTCATCGCCGGTGACAACTGACAGTTCTGTCGGTGCAACTTTAGTTAGCTTCAAGATCTCTGTCTGTCAGGTAACATTGGATCTTGCTCATTGGGAAACACTATTTTTAGCTCGTCAGGCATCCTGTGATTCTACTTCGTCGGGAAACACTGTCTTCTGCTCGTCGGGCATCACTGTGACTTTATCTCTGTCTTTACTGGTGGTGTGCTCTCCGTCGGTGTTGTTTGTCACTTAGTGAATACTTGAATTTTATGCATTGTTGAAAGCATAACCTCTGTTCCATTGATTCTCTAAAGTCTTTGGAATTATGTATATGACCATACAGATGATATTAAGTTGACATTAATGACAATACAAACCATTAACCGATTTAATGTCTTGCATCATCTTCAACTTAACATTATCAAACATTCAATCAGTTACATGTCATCAATCTCTCCCTTTGGCATTGATGGAAACATGCTATATTATCATACTATACTATTTCTAATACAACATGAAATACAATTGTTGAGATTCATCAAATTACCAAACAGTTTGTTTTGATAACTGATAAAAATGTCTGACCGCCGGTAAGCTCTGTATTAGCTTAGATTTGATTCGTGTAGCTTTCTTTGTTTATTTTTCTGATGTGTTGTGTCCTATGTATGTGTCAATTTCTCTCTCTTCTTCTTTGATGTCTCTATCTTTTGTTTGCAACAGTGATACAAATTCTCTCCCTATGGATATGATCTCTCCCTGTTTGGAGTAATCTGATAATGAATAGTTTATGATTATAATATGGATACCTTCTCTCCCTTTGACATTAATGCCAAACAAATATTTTCACAAATATTTGAAATTTTGTAAAACAATTTCTTCTATCCATAATATATTCCTTGAATTTCCCTTATCCATCATCAAAATAACAGTTTTCTTTGGTGATTCGTTCTGATATATACCTTTTTGTATATAGATGTAGCTTTGAAGTTCAGGTTCTGCTTGCATCAATCATGAGTTATTCTGATAATATATGGCTGATGTAGCTTTCAGTCCTTTTACTGATTGATAGACATGGGTTTGACCTCTAGTCTTTTCCTCAGGTACTCAAATGTATCTTTGGGCAGTGGCTTGGTGAAGATATCAACCAATTGTTCTTTTGATTGCACATATTCAAGTATGACCTTTTTTTCTTGAACCCGTTCTCTCAAATAATAATACTTGATGGCAATGTGTTTAGTCTTTGCATGCATGACTAGATTCTTGAAAATATTTATTGCACTAGTGTTATCATAATAGATAATTACTAGTTCTTTGATCTTCATATGCGTACCTTTCAGCAACTGTTTGATCCATGCAATATTTGAGCAGTTTGCAGCAGCAACAACATATTCTACTTCTATAGAAGACTGAGAGATACATCCTTGCTTCTTGCTAATCCATGTGACAAGTCTGTCACCCATAAAGAATTCTCCTCTAGTTGTGCTCTTCCGGTCATCAAGATTTCCAGCCCAATCAGCGTCGGTAAACACTTTCAATTCAAATTTTCCTTCTCTTCTATACCATAAGCCAAATTCCTCAGTATTCTTTAGATATCTTAAAATTCTTTTCACAACAGTTATATGTGATTTCCCAGGGTTAGCAGAAAATATAGCAACAATTCCTAATACATGTGCAATATCTGGTCTAGTGTGTACAACATACATGACTTTCCCTATCATTGATCTGTATAGAGTCTGATTTACCTCTGTTGTTTTGTCTTCCTTTGTTAATTTGCATCTAGTAGCCATCGGTGTTCCAACAGGTTTGGAATCTTTCATCTTGAATATTTTCAGAACTTTGATGTATTTGGACTGTGCAATGAAAATACCTTCACTTTGTTGAATGATCTGTAGACCAAGAAAGAACTTGATCTCTCCAAACATAGACATCTCAAATTCTTTCCCCATCTCATCAACAAATGATTTGCATAGCATATCATTGCCTCCAAATATGATGTCATCAACAAATATTTCAGCAATCAAAGTGTTAGCATCAGTGTCTTCTTTCAAATAAAGATTACTGTTTTCACTAGTCCTCATGAATCCAATACTTATTAGATAGGAACGAATTTGTTCATACCAGGTTCTGGGAGCTTGTTTCAATCCATACAAGGCTTTGTGAAGTCTACATACCATGTTACTCTTGTCTGGATCCACAATCCCTTCTGGTTTCTCAATGTATACCTCTTCTTCAAGTATTCCATTTAGGAATGCTTACTTGACGTTCATTTGATATACTTTGAATCCTTTGTATGCAGCATAAGAAAGTAGAATTCTTAATCCTTCTAGCCTAGCAATGGGTGCAAAGGTTTCTCCATAGTCTATACCTTCCTCTTGTGCATACTCCTTGCATACTAGTCTTGCTTTGTTCCTTGTGACTTCTCAATTCTCGTTTAGTATGTTCCTGAATATCCATTTTGTACTGATGATATTCTTTTCATTTGGTCTTGGCACAAGTGACCATGTATTATTCTTTTCAATCTGTTCAATCTCATCATTCATAGCACTTATCCATTCTTCATTATCTAGTGCAGCATTGACATATTTTGGTTCAAACTCACAAATTAAGAAATTTGAGTTTAAAGACTTACTTCTTGTTCTTGTACCTACTTTCTTATCTCCTATGATCTGGTCCTCTAGATGATTCCTTCTTACATATCTTGCAAGTACAGGTATAACTCTTTGTATATTAGCTTGATCTATATTACCTTGCACATTATCTTGATTATTATCCTGACCGTCGGTAAGAGCATTCTGACTGTCGGTTGCAACATTTTGTTGTTCTGGATTTAAGCACTGTTTCTCAGGTAGAGTTATGGGTTCTTCACAGTATACAAACTTGTTGTAGTCTTCTAGTTCTTTTGTGCTTTCCAGCTCATTCTGTTATGCAAATTCATCAATCTTCACATTTGCACTTTCAACTATTTTGTTAGAAGCCTTGATTAGACATTTAAAATCTTTGCTTTTGGTAGAATACCCTAGAAAAATACCTTCATCACTTTTGGCATCAAGCTTTCCATTTCTATCATCTT
>MU227219.1:1020997-1050745 GCA_018584345.1 Thuja plicata
TGAATCAGCCTCTAGACTGTCAATAGGCTTTATGCTAATCTTACTACCATCCTTGAATCAGCCTCCTTCTTAGACTATCAATAGGCTTTAGGTAAGACCGATGCTACTATCATGAATCAACCTTTTTAGTAATCTATTAGGATATAACTCAATTATAGAAGATGGTTAAGTCCTACTCTGTTAAGAGACTTAATGCTTCAATTGTTAAACTGAAACACAATGACCTATTTCTAATACAACTTGAATTGCAGATATTCAGATCTATTTACTTACAATACCTCTCTGATCAATGTATCAATTTGGTTCATTTGTACTTCATTCTTTCTACTCTATGATGTTGTGCTTCACTATGTGTCAGTGTCTGCAAAATTCTTTAGCTCTCCCTTAGCTTGGTTGATCAAGACTGTATGAAGTGTAACATTCATTAGTTTCTCTTCAGCATCTTCTTTCAATTCACTCCCTCATGTATCTGATTGCTTATGGAAATGAATTATGCTTGTATCTTATATAGACATGATATTCCTTAACTCTTGGTTCTTGATTCTTGATTCTTCGCGTGAAAAACAATCCAACCAAATTGATTTACTACTTTAACTCTTGATTTATCTCATAGTTATCTTCTTGCCAACTGTATAAATCATCTTTAAATCACTTACTTAACTATGGTTGAATAAAACAAATAAAACAACCAGTTAAGTCTATCATTAAGCTCTGCTAGCTAGATATTTTATCATTTTCTGATCTCTCTGTTCTGTCAGTCAATTCTACAGTTCGTCGCCGGTGACAACTGCAAGTTCCATTGATGCAACTTCAGTTAGCTTTAGGATCTCTATCCATTGGGTAACATTGGATCTCACTCGTCGGGCAACACTATCTTTAGCTCATTGGGCATCCTGTGATTCTGCTTCATCGGGCAACACTATCTTTTGCTCGTCGGGCATCCTGTGATTCTACTTCGTCGAGCAACACTATCTTCTGCTCGTCGGGCATCACTGTGAATTATCTCTGTCTTTACCGATGGTGTGCACTCTATTAGTGTTGTCTATCACTTAGTGAATACTTGACTTTTATGCATTTCTGAAAGCATAACGTCTGTTTCATTGATTCTCTAAAGTCTTTGGCATTATGTATATGACCATACAGATGATATTAAGTTGACATTAATGACATTACAAACCATTAACTGATTTAACATATTGCATCATCTTCAACTTAACATTATCAAACATTCAATCAGTTACATCTCCTCAACAGATTCTAGATGGATGCCTTCAAGAAAATACAATCACCATGCAGTCATAGGACAAAGAATTAGTTGGAATATCTTGTAGTAAAAGTGGTTATTCTGCCCACTTGTTATTTTGTCTTATTTGGCTCTGAGTTTTGTCTTATAGCTTAGTCATCTGAAGCTTGTTGCATCCTTAATATTTAAGGATTCCAAGATGACTAATACTGACTATAAGTAGCAAGTTGTAATATATTGTAAAGGGATGGTAAAATCAAAACTGCGAGGTAGACTTTTGAATTGTGTCTAAGTTTCAGGTTTTCAGTGAAGGTGAAATGTATTGAAATCAAAGGAATATTAATAAAATACAATGGAATTTCTAGTCTCATATCATTGATGTCTTTTTGAATTTACATTCAGCTCTTGTATGTTTAATTTGTAAGGCATTTTAAATGTACCAATTATAAGGTAACTGTGTTGTTATTTGTGAGTTGCTTTCAAAGAGGGTTTAAATCTTGAAAATAGTTCTAGAGGGTTAGGTTTTATGCAGGAATTTTTTATAGGGGTTTAAGAGTGAGAAGATTGTCTATAATGCATTCTATCTAAAATTTTACTTGTGTTTCAATTAATTATCTCTGGTGAATGTATGTTTCATTGTGACTCTATGATCCAAGATTAGGCACTGGTCAAGTTCTGATAAGTAGTCATTATATCAAACCAATAAAATTTTAATCAATATTTACTTTCTGTTAACTAAAGTATACATGTTTAAATAATTGTGTTAAATAAAATTCATCATAATGATTCCTTGAAGAGAGAATCAATAGGTTATCCTTACTAAGCCAAGTGGCCTAAAAATAAGAAGGATCATGAATCCTTGATCCATTGTCAGATTTGCTAAAAATCAGTAGTCTGTTGAAGGTGCACCCACCTGGGTTTGTGGAGCCCAAAGTGTAGAAGGAATTGTATCCTTCTTAATTATCCTTTTCCCTGTATGATTCTAAATTGGGAAACAAAGAGTCAAGAATATATTGCTATATATTGATTCTACAAGAAAAAGTGCTAACAAATTGGTGACTTTACTGGGGAATTGATTCAATGTTCTAGAGTCGTGTTCATGAAAGAGTTGGTTCTTGCGATATTAAGAATAAGTTTATTTTTCCTCATAGTCATAAAAGAAAGTTTATTCTTCCTATCTATCATTGCGCGTCGTTTGAAGGTTGTGATCCTGAAAATGATACGGATCTTGTCTCAAATAGAGTGACTGGCAACTCTAGAGTTTTTGATGCGTGTTTTTCAAAGAAAAGTTATAGAGTTGAGAATATTTGCATTCATATGGATAGTGACAAATCATTTTCTTGAGATTACCAGGTGAGGAATTATCAAGAAATGTTGCTTTCAAGTTTCATTCAGGCTTGTTTTAAAAGAAAATCTAAGTCAGGATAAGCTGCTCAATCTTTTTATATATTTGTCCTCTAAAAGGATGTGGTGACTCTAACCTCTGTATACTCCAGTGTTGCACATTAAACATATTGAATATATTTATCTATCCTGAAAGATGAGTCAACAAAGGAATACTAGATCCTATTTCAAAGAAAATCCTAAGAAACATATTGGAGAAGAGCTCCATACACATGGGAGGAAACAATGGTCAAAGAGAGGTGGTTCCAAAAATGATTCTCCAAATACTTCTAAGGGGAGAAAGGAAACCCCTATCCTAGAAAGAAATTCATCTTCCTCTGAAGATACAGGACCCATAGGTCCAATTGACGCTTATAGAGCTTATGCCAACTTTGATCCTTTCAGAAATGGAGAAACAATGGATGTTGGTTTTTCCTTGCAAAAGAAAATCTAGCTCCACCAGAAGAAACTTTTGTTGCTGAGACAACCTCCTATGACTTTGATTAGTTGAGAGATGAGGTTTTGGCTTTGATAAAAAGAAAGAAAGAACAAGAAAAGGAAATAGCAGATGCAAGGAAGAAACATGAGCAAGAGTTATACGATTTACTGGTGGAAAGAGAAGAACTCTTGGCTGAAACCAGAAGAAATGAACTCAAGGCTAAAAGCCTAAGTCAAGAGGTTAAAGGTTTGAACCAAGAATTGTTTGGTAATCTTGATGATTTGAGAAAGAAGGGCCTGTCATCAGACAATTATACCCATATGAGATTGAACAGAATGCAAGACTTAAGACAAATACTAAAGATGCCCCAAACAAAGGTAAGAAAAAGGTTGTTGGTGTGACTATAGAAGATCCTAAACAGAACATGACCATTCTTGCAGGAATGTCTCAAGCTGATCTTGACCTATAAAAAGCTAGAAAATCTAAAGAGGACTTGGCCAAACAATTGGAGAAGTCAGAGTTAGAGGCTGTTGTAGCTGATATGAGAATGAAGATAGCTATCCTACATGTCACTACTAATACTTCTGCAAGTAGCTCTATGCCAGTTAACCATGGGACACAACAAAAAAATCAATCTGCTGGCCCAATCCCAAATAGTCAAAAGTTTGATCCTAAACTGCAATCTTCTGGTTTGAATTTGAATGTTAAAATGACTGGCCCCAATGCAAGTGCTTAGCCTATTGGTCCTGGCCCAAGCATTCAAGTCTCTAACCCTAAACAAAGTGTTCCCCCACCCATTCAAAATCAAGGAGGAGCTACTGGACCAAGTGGAAACAACATGCTTGGAAATTTCCAAAGGAGACCTGTCCACATAAATAGATATAAAGCCCTTTTCTTTGAAGGCATTCTTGGTCACCCTAATGTGATCCCTAATGAGGTAAGAGAAAAAATCCCCAAGTTCACAGGAAATAATGTTGTTACTTGTGAAGAGCATTTGAAAGCTTTTAGTGATAAGATAACTGAATTTGAAATTGAAAATGAGGATGTCATTATGAAGCTTTTTGTTCAATCACTAATGAAAGATGTTAGGGATTGGTTCAAAATTTTACCTAATGATAGCATTTCTTCTTGGGATGAATTTGTAAAATCTTTTAGGGAACAATATAGAGAACATGTGAATTATGGATACATGTTGAATGAATTCAATAAAATTAAAAAGTTCCCTAATGAAAGTATGACTGATTTTAACAATAGATTTCAAAAGGCCATGAATAAACTATTCCAAGTCTTGAGGTTAGATGAGGAAGTATGTCTTACAACCTATATCAATGCTGTTGATGGTAAAATGTCTTACTTACTTAGAGATAAGAACCAAACAACCTTAAGGGATGCTTACAAAATATCTATTGACATTGAAAGAAATATGAGAGCATTAGGGAAATTGGGGAAGAGGGAAGACAATAAACTTTGGAAGGAAAAAGGATCTGCCAACAAATTTGTCAAAGAAGATGATACAATGGATAAACTAGTAAGTGCAGTAAAAGATCTTGTTGCCAAAATGGATAAAAATGATAGGGGAGGGTACCATGACAATAAATACACTAACCAAAGGTTTGATAAACAACCTAACCTGAGAGACTACCCATATAAAACAAATTGGAACAATGGAAAGCTAGTCCTTGATGGATAAGATAACCCAAAAACCAGAGAAACCCCAGATCCCTTGAAAAGGAAAAGTGCCAACTATGTCAAGAATACTCCTTGGTATGATGCTTGCAATATGCCATATTCTTCCTATTAGTGTGTAGTAGCCTAGGCTTTGGTTGATAAAATAGAAGAAAGGGAACAAGAAGGCCCTACCATCAATATGTTCACAGTAAAGAAACCATACCCATGGTTTTCAAACACTGGTTCATCTTCTGATAACTTGTGCACAAAAGATAGTTCTTATTTAGAATATCAATCATAGATTCCACCTTACCAAAGTGATCAGGTTGACAATGTTTCACAAGTGACTATAAATATAGTGGGAAATGTTAGATCACATTCTCATTTTAAAACTCCTACTGATGAGGAAAAAATATCTTTGACTGTTGCAGCAATTAATCAAGCCAGAAATGTTTCTAATTTGAGAAATAGAAAAGTACAAACAGCTCAAGGTAAACCTGCCCTTGTCTATGTCAAAAAGGATTCACCTCAAGTTACTAAGGATTCTCATGTCTAGGAAAATAAAGATGAAAAGTCTGAAAGACAAGTAGGACCCTCTTTTGATCATGTTGAAAAGGAAGAAGCAAAGGAGGAACAAATAGCCAATGATAAATCCAAGAAAGGTAAAATGATTAGTGATCTGTCCTCTGAATTACCCCTTTTTGACATGAGACATGCTCTGACTCAAATGAAGGTTTCAGTCCCAGTACTCATGGAGATGTTAAAAATAAAAGAACATAAAGAAGCTGCTTTAGCACTTTTAAGAGGGATAGATGATGTGTCTGTGCCAAACCAAGAGAAAATACCCTTGACATAAAATGATAGTAAAATGGACATTCCACTTGTTAAGGAAAGAGAAGGGAAAGTAAAAGGAAAAGAAAAAAGAAAATAATTTTCCAACATTTGCGTTGGTAACATAATTACTCAAGAACCATTATCTGTTGACCCATTCTATGTCACCTTAATGGTTAATAATTTTTTGGTAAAAAATTGCATGATTGATTCTGGAGCTACAGCAAATGTAATGTCTTATCATGTCATGAAGGAATTGGGCCTTCAAGTCACCACACCTACTGGAAGTTGTTATTCTATGGACAACAGAGAAGTTCCTATGATAGGAACACTAAAAGACATTGAGGTGAAAAATGTTGCTTTCCCTGAAGCAACTTACATAATGGATATAGTGGTTGTTGAAACCAACCATATTATGGTATGCTTATATCAAGACAGTGGGCAACAACAGTGGATGGAAAGATGCAATTAGATTTATCTTATGCAACTATCCATGTAAATGGAAATGAGGTCAAGTTGTACACAGAACCCCGGTCACCTGTCATGGTGGAGGTGGTTCTACTTGACCAATTGAATTGTTGCATAGATATTGATATGGAAAATTTTATTGTGGAAGAGACCAAGCCACAATTAAAGTTCACTGACCCAATTGTGGATGAGTTGTTGTTGCAACAATATGGACTGTGGAAAATGTACTTTTATGGAGGGTGCTCCAAGGAATGATCATGAGTTGGAGTCTTGTTTATTTCCCCATCAAGTATCACTTTCAAGTATTCCTTCCTGCTAACTTTCCAATGTACAAATAATACTTCTGAATATGAAGCCTTAATCTTGGTAATGGATATTATTGTTAAGAATGGTACTAAATTTTTTAAAGTTCATGGGGATTCTCAGTTGATCATATCTCAAATAAGAGACATTTATCCTGCCAAAGATGATAGACTAAAATTGTACAAGTATGCAGTTTGGGATAGGATAGTATTCTTTGATGCCTTCAATATCTTATGGATAGAGAGATCAAATAACATAATGACAGATTTCCTTGCCAATGTTGCCCTAAAAAATAATTATGTTACCCTTACTGGCATGTCTGTGGTAGAAATAAAAAGTAGACCTGTTGTCCCTGACAATATTCATAATTGGCAAGTATTTGAGGATGATGATGACATCCTTAGGTTTATTCAGTGTGTAGATCAATATGATGGTCAGAAGATTGATTATGAATCTCTAGTAGTAGTTGTGGATCGTAAAGAGTATATATTTTATTAAGAAGTTATCCAGATGGCTACTAATCACAGTCCCAAAGGGTTGGTTGAGTTGGAAGGCATGTTCATCATAAATGACAATTATATGACCCAGAAATCCAATGCAAAGATAGGAGATTTAGAAGAAGTTAACTTGGGATTTGAAACATCTCCTCAGTTAGTCTATATCGGTAAAAAGTTGGATGGCAATGTGAGATTGAATCTAATTAAACTATTGAAAAATTACAAACATGTATTTGCCTGGTCTTATGAGGATCTGAAAGTTTATAGAAAAGACTTATTCCAGCATGACATCCCTCTGAAAGAGGGTATAAAACCATTCAGGCAAAAACAAAGGCCGATTAATCCACTACTGGCTACCAAAATGCAGACAAAATTGATGAAGCTGAGAGATGTAGGCATAATTCAGCCTATCAGGCATTCATCATGGGTTTCTAACTTGGTCCCTATGAGGAAGAAGAATGGGGGCATAAGATTGTGCGTTGATTTCAGAAATCTGAATGTGGCCTCATTAAAAGATAACTATGGACTACCCAATATGGAGGCCATGTTGCATAAAGTCACTGGATGTGATTTATTGTCTATGATGGATGGGTTCTTAGGGTACAATCAAGTACTATTCAAATAATATGAGCAATTCAAAACAACATTTACTACTCCCTGGGGCACTTATGTGTATGCTCGCATGCCATTTGGTTTGAAAAATGATGATGCAACCTTTCAAATGGCCATGGATGTCACTTTAAAAGATCTTATAGATGTTCTGATGGTAGTATACCAAGATGATTTAACAGCTTTTTCAAAAAGGGCAGAGGATTATTGCAACCACTTGGAGAAAGTGATGATAAAAGTATTGGATTATGGGGTGTCTTTAACCCAAAAAAGTGTCACTTTGTTGTTACTAAGGGGAAATTTATGGGCCACATAGTGTCAAAGGAGGGAGTAAGGATAGATCCTGAAAGAGTTGAAGCCATTCAAAAGGTACTTTCTCCCATAAACTTAAAAGGTATACAATCATTTCTAGGGAAAATCAATTTTGTCAGGAGGTTTATTGCCAACTTTGCAGAACTGGTCAAACCCATTGTCAGATTGCTAAAGAAAAATGTAAGATTTGAATGGGACCAAGAGGCACAATTGGCCTTTGAAAAAATAAAACAAGCTATCCAAGAAGCACCAGTCCTAGTGTCCCTTGATTATACCAAGCCCTTTTCTTTATTCACTTTTTCTTCTTTCCATACTATTGCAATAGTCCTATTGCGAAAGTATGGTGAGGGATTTCAACATCCAATTGCATTTTTCAGCAAGTCATTGTAATAAGCTGAATTGAAATATCAGTTGATGGAGAAATAGGCTTATGCTTTAGTAAAGGTAGTTAAGGCTTTCAGGCCATACTTGGTATGTGCAAAGGTCTATGCTTATGTTCCTCATGCTGTTGTCAAAGACATATTTGTTCAAAATGAGGTAACAGGGAAAAGATACAAATGGATAAACAAAGTTCAAGAGTTTGATTTGGAAATCCATATCACAAAGTTGGTGAGAGGACTAGTATTGGAAAAAATGATGACAGAAGGGAATCTAGACCTAGTTCAGGTCAACAATTTTGATACAAATGGAAATTGCTAGACAAGCATTGAAATGCAACCCTGGTATACTAATATTGTATACTTTTTGAAAAATGCTAAATGTCTAGATAACCTATGTGATAACCAAAGGATTTTAAGATTACAGGCCCAGAAATTTGTCTTGTTGCATGGTGATTTGTTTTGAAAAAATAGAGATGGGATCTTGTTATTGTGTCTTGACAAAGGACAATCAGAGAAGATTTTGAGTGAAATGCATGCTGGAATGTGTGGAGGGAATTATTATACAAGATCAATAGCTCATAAAATTTTGAGAGATGGATATTATTGGCCTTGTTTGTTCCAAGATGCTTATACTTTTGTCAGAAAATGTGAACCATGTCAAAGATTCTCAAGAAAAATAAATTTTTTAGGAGCTCTATTACTGAATCCTATAGTAGCAGAAGCCCCCTTTGCCATGTGGGGAATGGATTTCATCAGAGAATTTGCTGAGAAGTCAAGTGGGTGCTATAGTTGGATTCTTTTAGTGACCGATTATTTTTAAAAATGGGTAAAGGCAGTTCCAACCAAAAGAGCAACAAGCACAGTGGTCATTGATTTTTTGATGGACAATGTGATCACAAGATTTGGTGTTCCCATTAAGTTGGTGATGGATAATTCCATGTGTTTCAGGTCTGAATAATTTACTGATTTATGCTCTAATATGGGAATTGTTATGTCTTATTCATCCCCATACCATCCACAAGCCACTGGTCAAGCAGAATCTAGCGATAAGATTCTCTTGAAAATTTTGAAAAAGACCTTGGAAGGTGATAAAAGATCCTGGCATATAAAGTTAAAACTTTCCCTTTGGGCAGATAGAACCATTGTCAAAAAGGCCACTGGAAAGTCTCCCTTTGAGCTAGTATATACTATTTAGTCAAGGATGCTTGTTAATAACTTACTCCCAATTTCCAAACTCATTCAAGATGAGGATATTCAAGTCTCTGAGCCTATGGAAGAAAGAATGGTTCAATTAGTAGAATTGGATGAAATAAGGAGAGAAAGCCAGAGAGAAAATGTCAAACTACAACAAAAAATGAAATACCTCTTTAACAGAAGGGCACATGAAAGAAAGTTCTAGCCTGGTGATTTTGTGTTGCAATGGAATACTAGGGCTGAAGACAAAGGCAAGCATACAAAGTTTGAGTCATTATGGTTGGGGCCTTTTGTCATCTCTCAAATTTTTGGAAAGGATTCATATTTCCTCAAGAATATGGATGATGAAGAATAGGAATTGCCAGTGCATGGACAATTCTTGAAAAATTTCTTCAATTAGATCTTTTGTTCCATGAACAATTGTGTTGTATCATATGTACAGGTGTGTTTGTTCCTATTGTGTGTTTGTTTCAATAGTAGGTTAGTGCAGCTTTGGTCTACTTTTCTAGAGATCCATAGTTATTTCTATAATTTGGCGTTTAAGCATCCTTAGAGAGAGCCACTATTGGTAATATTTCATGTTCCTGAGTCAGCCTTGTAAAATTTTGAAGTTTCCTGTTATGTTTATGATCAAAGGGTTTAAATTCATGGTTGAAATTGTTCTTATGCCTCTGCAAATATTGTTTTAAGCCCTTAAACTAGCTAAAGTGCTGAAACCCCTTGTTTCATGTCTCAAAGGGTAAATTTGGTCCTAAAACCCTAAGTGTCAAAATAAGTTTCTAATTTCATGTTACCTTTTGCCACTTAAAATTCATTTCTCGAATGGGTTCCTTTTAAAATGTTCATAGTCATTAAGTTGTCGGTCCTAACGTCATGATCCTGTATTATTCCCTAAGTTCAAAGTTTGCAAATGTTTTAATTAAAATTCCTTCTATCATGCAAGTGTGTTTTAATCTAACAGCCCACTTAATGGCTTATTCCCAAAGTGAACGAAATCTATTACTTAAGCGATTAAGCTATGACACCATGTGTCTTTGGTGGGTCCGATGGTCAGAAAGGTTCTCAGTTAATCAGATCTTGTTTCATTGGATAGTAGACTTAATTGCTTAATCCCAACATGATCGACATCTATCATATAAGCGATTAAGTCTGAGCGACGCATGTCAAAAAGAATGATGTGGGTCCTGTCACAGGCAATATGATGGAGATTAAAGCTTAGAAAGATCTAACGGTGGACTTAATCACTTATTGCCGAGATGTGAAAAATCTATCAGTTAAGTGATTAAGCGGTGTTGACATGTGGTAGTTGATGGACCCGGGTATTCTGAGCAGACATTGATTAAAGCATAGACAGTTTGATTTTGATCCGACGGATGGCTTAATGACTTATCTCAAAACTAATCGAGATCTAATGTCTAAGCCATTAAGTGGTGGTGACATGTATTCCACTAAAGGTCAAGCTGATCGCAAATTAAAGGGTGGACAATTTGTTGAAGATCTAACGGCTCACTTACGCTTAAAGGCAAAGTGCATGAAATCTATCACTTAAGAGATTAAGCCATGACACCACATGTCCTAGTGGGTCTGGTTGGGTCATAAAGGAAGAATTAAAGGAAGAGCATGTACAAAAAGATCTGATGGTTGGATTAATCACTTAAAGGAAAAGTGATCGACAGTTAATGGATAAGCGATTAAATGGTGATGACACATGGAAAAAAAGGTGAGTCCTGTACAATGTAGAGATCATGTTAAAGAAAGTGCAAGTTTGAAAATATCAGATGGCTTTCTTAATGGCTTAAGGAGAAAGTGATCGAGATCTAGCAATTAAGCCATTAAGTTGTGTTGACGCATGTCCTAGTTGATGATGTTGCAGTCGCAGTAAGTAAAATCAAGGTGAGATAACCTACAACCAAGTTAAGATGAATCTGACGGTTGACTTGATCGCTTAAGGAGAAAGTAATCAAGATCTAGCATTTAAGCGATCAAGTCAAGCTGACACATGTCCCAAATGGATAGTTGTTTTTGGGAAAAGATAAGAACTGTTAGATGAAGGAAATCTTGTTGAAGATCTATGGTCTAGATTCAAAGTTCTTAAAATGATCGTCAGTGAGTCATTAAGCTGTGAGTTTTGAACCAGGTGAATTGATTGTAGAATGTCTGGCCACTTTAGTTCAATTCAATGTGAAAGAGTAATTTGATTGAAGCCATATAATTCATTGCTCCAACTTGAGGCCACCATAATTCATCAAAATCATTCAAGTGAAAATTAGAATTGCAGTAATCTTGAGCTCTTTGCAACAAATTGTGGAACAGGTAAGTATTCTATCATACAGTGGAAATTCATGCTTCCTGTAAGATTTGAAATTTCTAAAGGTCTCAAAATTCTTGTTTAAATCTGAACATCATCCCTGTAAGAAGCCCTAGATTCAAAAAATGGCCCCTAGGATTGAATTCTCTGGAAAGGTATAATATCATGAAAGAAATGTAAGGGATGACCTTCTACAATAGTTGAGTGCGTCCATAGGTGATGCTACCCAGATTAAGAAAATTGTTCCATTGCATCCCCATTTTAGAGTCGGGGAGGGTTTATATGATATGGGTAGATGGGCCAAAGATGCCAGGACTAGCATGAATGGTTTGAATTTATTTAGAACTGCCTATAGCTAGAGGAACGCTCCTTCCCCAGATTGTAACATATGGGATCTACATGTGGGTAAATTTTTAGAGCCCAGGATATTTATGGATACAAATTTGTTTACTTTGATAGCCAATGCTTATGACAGAGTATCCAGGGTCTTAAGAGATACTGAGGGAAATGTGTTGTTGACTGTCACACCTGATGAAATTAGAAAGGTTTTTAAATTAAGTGACCCCTCAATTCAAATGGATGACATTAAAATTTAACTATTTTAAAGAAGTGTACCAGACTCAGAAGGAGTATTATATGAATGAGGCTTTAAAAGGATACTTCAACAAAATAGGGGATTTGATTGTTGTGGGCCCAAACACACCAGAGCCATTCAAACTGGATTAATTCAATAGTAAAGCTAGGAAAATGTATAGTGCCCTGTGCCTTGTATTAGGAGAAGATGGAGAAGCAACAATGCCTATCCATCTCATGCTTATGGTTGTTCAGATTTTTCATCCCCACCTGTTAGTGGTTTTTGATTACGCTTCTTACATTGCTAAGTTAATGCATGAAGGTATAATAGGCATCAAGGATAAGCACATACTCAAGCCAATGGGGTGGTATTCTCTAATGATGCATATTATTTTTTTCAATAGTGCTGATTTATTTGAAGAAGAAATGGATATTTCTAGATTTCAGGAAGATGAGGATTTGCCTGTCCAACTATGGAGTGTTGATTTGTCTTGGAACATAAAGGAAGCCAACTACATAAATTTTGATAGATACTTTTCTGCTAGGCTCAAATTTCTATTATGTAAACAAAACCCTAGGATCCATACATATATGATAAGATTATTAAGGCCTCTGGAGTATGCCCCTAAATTAAAAAATTTCCACAATTGGGGAGATCTCATCTTGTACCCTATCTCCATAGTTATCAGAGTTTATGGATTCAGGGGAACCCCTAATGTTCTACCTTACAGAGTGCCATTGAAGATCGACATAGCAGAAATTGTGAGGCATATGGGTGGGTTACAAGAAGAAGCCTTAACAGGAAAGATGAAGGGAAGTATTTTCCCTACCCTCACTAGAGCACACCACTTCATCATTACAAAAGGTGGATGGACACAATTTGATAAGTATTTTGAGCTATACCATCTAGCAACATCTGTGTCAAGGTGTGTAGACAATGAAGATTTCATTATGGACATGTTCAGGAAAAGAACCAAGTGCTTAGCACTAGAACACCAATTCAATTTTTCAGAGGACATTATAAGGAATGTGTTTGATTTGAATGACCAGGAGGTCAAGAAAGAAAAATGGGTGGTTTATAATAAATATTTGGATTTTATCCATAATTTTGATAGGTCATATGATCCTTTGAAGGTATTTTCACCCTGGGCTAAAAAGATTGAGTCTCTTATGACAATGTTTGAAGATATCATGCAGACTCTCAACCAGAAGAAAAACAAAGTAATGGAAGCTGAGCCAGAAAAAGATAAGGCTATTCTGAGAAAACTTACACAGGGAAGAGTAGTCCCACCTATAAATTATGTGGTTTACAAGAGGAGAGGGTACAATATGATTATGCCCAGTATTAACATATCTTTTGATCAAAAGGGGAAAAGGCTAGTAGATATTAGTGCCCAAAAGATGCCTTCTCCAAAGAGGGAAAAAATAGAAGGAAAAGAACCAACAAGAAAGTGATGTATACTCCCCTTCCCAGTCCCCTCTACAAATGGATGACCAAGCTATTGCAGAGAAATTGGTCCAAATGGGAAATATAGGGCAAGTTTTTGTTACAACACAGGAGATACAAGAAGGAGTGCTGGAGGCACCCAAGCATGCAACTCTGGATCTTACAATAGCAGAGTTTGCAGGAAAGGAGATGGACCCTGTAACCATACAGGCCAGTGAAGAATTTTTGTTTGATGATAGTTTTGTTAAAGCTAGATCCTTCATTCAATTCCTATGGAGAACCCATATTGGTGAATTTAAGGATAGGTGTCACAAGTTGCAAGAAGCTCAGCCTAGCGAGAGAAAAGAAAACATTGAAAAGGAAGTCAAATAAGAAATGATCACTAAGTTTGACAAGATAAACCCTGAAGAGGGAAGGGAGTTGGTAAAGAAAAAGGGGGTCCTTATCTTACCCCAATGGGATTTGGCTGATGCCATTGTGTTTGATTTCGTAAGGAAGGAAGTTGAACTGTTGAGCACCACTGGAACATCAATTGGTGCCTAGTTTAGTGAAGATCCTGCAACACTAGCAATTTGGTCCTTGAAGAAGAAAAATAGAAAGAGAACAAATGAAGATGATCAGGCTAAGGATATAGGTAGCCTCATTGTAAAAAGAGTTTTAGATACCTTAGGTGTGGATGAAACTAACTTTTCTTTATAAACTGCTAATTTGAGCTTGAAGGTAGCTGAGAAGCAAGAAGATGGTTTTAAGAACTTGACACAAAAATATGAAGTTGTTCTGAAAGCTTACAATGATGAAAGGGTCAAGTCTATGCAAAAATATGATAGAATTGCATTCCTTGAGGGAAGGCAAATAGTGCAATTAGTGCCACAAAAGAGGTTTACACAAGACCCCCATCAACCTTCCTCATCTAGTCCTATCATTACTTATCCTCCTTCCCCTGCACCATCTAATTTTACCACACTAGAGGACGTTGAGCGAGAAAAGGCCAGATTGAAAGTTGAAAGAGCAAAGCTGGAAAGAAAGAAGAAAGAATGGGTTGAGAAGTCAACAGCCTTCAGAGAAGAAGAGGCATGGGTAAAGAAAATTATGCAGATAAGGTACACAACACTCTTATGCATTGTACACATGAATTGGTGCCCACTGCTGTCTATGCTCAAGGTAAGAAAATTGTTAGTATGATAAATGAATATAATGAAGACAAAGACAAGTTAGACCAATTGGTAAATAAGTGTAAAGGGAAGGGAGGATAGTTAAAATTCTTCCACACCACTTGTAAGAAGGAGAATGATGTTGACATAGTCCTGATTGGCACTCATAAATGTGTCCAACTACTCATGGACATGGATATAAGAAGGGACATTGTCATAAGAAAAAAGTAATGGCCCTGAAAAGATAATATTCACAAGACAGGTATGAGATGTTCCCAAATCTCTTCAGAAAAATAGAAATATCAAAGATGAGGTGTTATGGCATTGACAAATGAATGAAGCATTGTTGGTTAGAACCAACAACATAATAACCTTGGAAAGTACACTACTGTTTGTTCAAATAGTTGAGATAGTTGGCAAGGCCAGATCATTTTTTGCATTTTGGTCGAATGAGATTGAAAAGGTGTATACCACCTAGAAAGAGATCAACAAAAGAAAAGATGAAGTCCTTAGCTTCAATTGGCCAAGTGATGAGGTGTACACTTCCTGGATAAACAAGTACACAATAGTTGATCCAGGTGAAGGTGAGGACATGCAAGTGGATGATGAAGCCCAACAAAGTGGTTGATATAGTTGGAAGTCAAGATCCTACATCACCAGCATCAAAGATAAAAAAATTTAGATGGTTTCCTCGAAGAAAATACAATCACCATGCAGTCATAGGACAAAGAATTAGTTGGAATATCTTGTAGCAAAAGTGGTTATTCTGCCCACTTGTTATTTTGTCTAATTGGCTTTGAGTTTTGTCTTATATCTTAGTCATCTGAAGCTTGTTGCATCCTTGATGTTTAAGGATTCCAAGATGACTAATGCTAACTATAAATAGCAAGTTGTAATATATTGTAAAAGGATGGTAAAATCAGAACTGCGAGGCATACTTTTGAATTGTGTCTAAGTTTCAGGTTTTCAGTGAAGTTGAAACGTATTGAAATCAAAGTATTATTAATAAAATACAATGGAATTTCCAGTCTCATATCATTGATGTCTTTTTGCATTTACATTCAGCTCTTGTATGTTTAATTTGTAAGGCATTTTAAATGTACCAGTTATAAGGTAACTGTGTTGTTATTTGTGAGTTGATTTCAAGGAGGGTTTAAATCTTGCAAATAGTTCTAGAGGGTTAGGTTTTATGAAGGAATTTGATACAGGGGTTGGAGAGTGAGAAGATAGTCTGTAAGGCATTCTATATGAAATTTTACTTGTGTTTCAATTAATTAGCTCTGGTAAATGTATGTTTCATTGTGACTCTATGACCCAAGATTAGGCACTGGTCAAGTTCTGATAAGTAGTCATTATCATCAAACCAATCAAATTTTAATCAATCTTTACTTTTTGTTAACTAATGTATACATGATTAGATAATTGTGTTGAATATAATTCATCATAGTTATTCCTTGAAGAGAGAATCAATAGGTTATCCTTCCTAATCCAAGTGGCCTAAAAAGAAGAAGGACCATGAATCCTTGATCAACTGTCAGATTTGCTGAAAATCAGTGGTCTATTGAAGGTGTACCCACCTAGGTTTGTGGAGCCTATTGTTTCTTTTTCTTGCTGATGTGAAATTATTCCTTAGAGGGTTCACTCTATTTATCCCTGACACTGACGAAGCATAGAGTAGAACAAAAGAAACAAGGTTTTGAAACCTCCTACACTTTGAGCTCCACTAACTCGGGCGGGATTACCCTTTAAAACTTAGAATAATGAAATCACTAAATTATTCTAGTTTGTTATGGATGGAATTACAAGAACTGGTCACTGTAACTTTTACTAAAACAAACCAGACTAAAAGTAAAGATTGATTTTAATAATGATAGTCATTTGATTAAATGAAAAATAGACCAGTGCTCAATCCTAGGGCATGGAGTCATTTATGAATAGTTTTAACCAGCATGATTAGGGATAAAACTTAAGGCAATTACAAAATCTAACACAAACATAGATATACCTTATACATCTACCTCAGTACACTTAATCAAATTAATCCATCAAATTCATTTTATACCCTGAATTTTATTGAAGTATCTCTAAGGCATTTTTATATTCTCTCCTTGAAAGAACCCTAGAAGTATTTCATAATCTGCCCGACAGATATATAAATTGAAACATTCCTAGAACATTCAATTTAGACAAAATTCAAAATGCTAAAATGAAGACAGAAAACCCATTAAATGCTTCAGAAACTATGAACTGGATTTTATTCAAAAGTCATAATCACTTGCTACATTCAACATATATTTTTCCAAAAGACCTAATATATTGGTTGTCAAAACCAAGGTTTACAATTATATTGGTATCCTCTCAAAAATGAAATGGCTATCTCTTTCCCATTAGTCTTGGAATCCTTTTATAACATAAGGATGCAACAAGCTATTGACATACTGGGAAGGTTTATAAAACTTTTTGCAACAACTTTGCAACAAACTAGAAACAAAATTTTGCAACCAAACACGGGTGGCAGCTTATTTGCAAAGCCTGAACAAGGTTTGTTTTTTTTTGTTTAACAATATCTCTTTCATCCTTTTAGCTTCGCCTCCCACTTGTTTACTTCTTTGATGGTGGGCCAATCAAAAGTCTTCTCTTCTTCTAGCTTAGCAACATCTTCCACCCACCTGGCATCCATAGCAGTTCTGGCCTCAGACACAAATTTGGCCATATCTCTTTCAACTTTGAAAAGGCTATCGATCAGTTGATTACAATATCCTGCATTCATGTCCTTTTCCAAATGTTGCTTTATATCTTGATTTCCAAGTATGGCATCAAACCAGATTCCCAATCTGATTGTGCTTTCAACACCCCTGTTTCCTCATAAATCTTTGGGATCAATGGCGGACATTGATCACCAAACAGTTGCAACTTATTGTTTATCAAATCAGATTTGCTATTAAAAAAGGCAAAAGTATCATTTAACTTATTTACCATATCAATGGTGTCTGTTACTTTATTTGTGAAATCATCACTGTACAACATAGCCATTTTGAGTTTATCCAAAACTCTCTCCTTCCCTGACCAAAGTTTGAAGGCGGACTCTAGGAAAACCATAGCTTCTACAGCTATCTTTGAGGCCTCTTGTAAGGATCCATATAATGTATATACTACATCAATTTTTTGCTTCAAGGCTTCAATTCTGTGCTGCAATATGAGTAACATGACAGACATATCACTCATGCCCTATTCCTGTGATACATCCTTTGACTGTGTTTCAGCCAATGTAGAGTCTTCCTTAGCTCCTTTGACAACATCTGTCATAACCTTGGCTGCCTCTTCACGGATTGGAGTTTTCTCCCTTTTACTTTCTTTTAATTCTTCTTTTAATTTGGTAATCTCTTCTTCTAGTGTGTGGTTCTTGACCACCACTTCCTCATGTTTCTTTGCCAATGCCATCATTCGGCTAAAAGTTGTCTCATACCTCTTTGATAAGTCATCAAATTTTTCCAAATTCATAAACAAAACCTGTGTCATTAACTAAGCTATCTCAGTATCTAAAGTATTTTGTAGATTCCATATCATCCTGTCAGCCCTTTTTTCCTCTTTGATGGTCATGACCAAGGGTTTCTGTGTGGCCGGAGCTAATGACCATATTGTTAGGGTTTTGGTTTTTGGGTCAAAACCTGATCCTTTTAAGACTTCATCCATTTCAAATTCTATTTTGAGCAAAGGATCTTCCTTTCTCCTAATTTGATCAATAATAAATGTGGACTGTAAGTCCCAACCAAGCATCAACATCACACCATTGTTCTGTACCTGCATTCTGGCTTGTTCCACAGTAATTTGTTCAGTCTCAGGGTCATAATCTTGAAGTGTTTGTACAATTTGTTTATTTTTATCTGCACTTTCCTCTTCTGTGGTTATCTCTTGTCTCAAGTTTTTATATTTTTACTTAACCAAGAAAGATTTGAACTCTTGAGATCTTATGAACTCATCATCCTTCATGAATTCATTTTCCATCATGACCCTCTCATCATATTTTTCAAACAAAACCATTTGGTTGTCTCCTTGACCCTCAGCTTCTGGCTCCTTCTGTAGTTGCCTTCTCAATTTCCTAAAGTATTTACCATGCTCTGATATCATGGCTTTTTCTATGCCTTTTCTATCTTGTACCATTTTATGCTTTGTCTTCTATTTCTTCCTTGGTGGCTCTTTAGCTAAAGTGGCCTCTTCACTTGATTCTTCTTCTTCATGTTGTTCTTCTCTTTGTTCTTCTTCTTCTTGATGTTCCTCTTCTAACGGTTCCTCTTGGTGCTCTTTACCATGTAAGGCAATTTGAATAGGGGATCCTTTGGATTGTGCATCTTCAGCACTGAATTGGGGTACTTGTGACATCAAAGTTTCATAGGATTTTAGCATCTGCTCTATCCTCTGGAAATATGGGAGATCAGGGAAAAAACTAGAGAATGAGTTATCTGATTCCTTCCATTCAGATTCTACTCTTAAGAGGTCATTCCACTTCCTTCTCCTATCCTGAGCTTCTTGTCTATTCAATTTATTCCTCACAACATCTTCATCATCCAATGGCTCATGGTCTCTGATCTTTTTCCAAGGAGTCATTCTTTTTAGGGCTATTTGTACAAAAATCTCAGGATCACAGAATCTGGTGATTGCAGTAGACATTCTGTATTTCTTTAAGATATCATTTATTGCATCAAACATTTTCTTCCCAATAGAGAAATCAAAACCCACCCATAATCTGGGGATAAAGGTTCCCTTCTTGTGCCCCTCTAGAAATTCCTTATCTAACCAAGTAATTTTCTAGACAAATTCTAAGAAAGCAATTCTAGGAGGAACTAATCTAGGAAGAATGTGAGGAGGTTGAGTGCAACCATATACTTTGATGATAGTTATGTAATCAAAGAAGAAGAAATCAGCCCAATTGTGGGAGATGGGCCAATTAGGGACATACTCCCATGGTCTCAAAAATTTTCTAACCTCATACAGAAGTTTGTGCTTGTCTGTTCCCAACAGATCAAAAATTGGATCCACAATCTAGTTGCAAAAACATACAAATGATGAATTGACAGACGCACTATCCCACACTTGAGTCCATCTTTGGATTGGTGCCTCCACACCATATTCTGATACAAATAGCTCAAGCTATTTCTCCATTGATGCTCTGTTATAATATAAAATCATGTACATTAGATGAGAGTAATGTTTGAAAGTGGGTGTTGGGTTATCTGACTATATTTCTAATAATCCAGCATGGATAGCATCAACTATGTAGCCAACATAGTCATAATTAGTGTTGACTTCTAGGTGCTGGATGTTCATTGCCATCATAAGTATCTCCTGAGATACTGTAGAATCTCCATCAAGGCCTAGAACCCTAATCAAACCATAGATAGTGCATTTTACATAATGATGAAACATAGATAAGTCAAAAGGTGGCTTGAAATTATATGGAATCTTCACCAAGTGCCTATCTACTCTGGGCATAAACTTAGGCATTTCATACTTCTTGATCAAATGTTCTCTCTTGACGTAATCAACTTTAATATTTTTCAAATCAATATCAGTGCATAATGCACCGGTGGTTGCAAATACCTCAGCCACTGACCTTCTATCTATGGAGACTAGGGTTACCTTATTCTTTTTCCTAATTACCCTAGCTACTGGGCAATAGTTTTTTGCTAACTCCCTAATAAGACCAATGTCAACATAGACGTCAGGCACAATCAATTTAGCCATATTCAAATCCCATGGATAGAAAATTGGGACTGGCTTGACCCTATTATTCCAAAAATAATGAAATAAAGTACTACCAGAGTAGTCTGGGGTTACCGGGTTTCTGCATTGAGACCATTTATCACTCCATTCTTCCCAATTTGCGCTGTTTGTATTCAGAGTTCTAGGCAGCAACTCGGCAAATTCTTCTGTATATTTCTTCAATGTGACTTCCTTCTTCTTTCCAGACCCTTGTGAGGTAGTAGGAACAATATCTTGACTCATCCTTCTTCTTTGAATTTTATTGTCTCAAATACAATTCTCCAAACCAATAAGCTTCTTACTCTTCGCAGAAAAACTCAGAATGCAGAAATGAGAGCTGTATAGAATCAAACTCAATCATTTACACTTATAGCCATTAAGGACTGTGTCTTTTCCACTTGAATGCCAAATCCCTACACTTGCACTATCATTATTGCTTCCATCAACTTGCACTATTTGATCCTAGCTAGAAGAAAGTGTACACTTTTCTCCCCTCTGGCACTCGTCATCCTGAAACTAGCCAACACACTGCACTTTATTTACTTTTGGAAAGGTTCTTGCGAGTGAGTGACACACCCCTTTTATTTAACCATTCGCATACTCGCCATCTATCCTTACCCTGCCTTTCACCTTCTGTGAGTGAGTGATGACCTAATCTGTACTTCATCATTTGACAGTCGCATACTCACTATCTTTCTACATTTTGCTTTTGGGTTCATGCAAGCTAGAGATATTACCTTTACTTCAACCCGTCGCACCCTCACTAGTCAATATTTCACATCACCTGAATCTTGGTGACTAAGCGAGTATGCACCTTATCTTTTAGTTATTCCATAATCGCACACTCGCTGGCTATCAAACTATAACTTTTGGATATGAGCGAGTGAGCGATGTTCATTCCTTACCATATATTTTATCTGTTCGCTCACTCGCACTACAGAATACTCCAGCTTTCAATCACTTAGCGAGTGAGCGATGGCTTTTTTTCTTTGCTCAGTCACGAACTCGTGAGCCTGAAAACTTAACTTTATTATTGACTACAAGTGCACGACTGTCAACCTTCTTCTCTAGTCGCACAATCGCTAATCTTTTTCCTTTTATCTTTGTTGATGGGCGAGTGAGCGATATCTTTCTTCTTTTAATTCATTTCACCCTTGCTAGTTCATTTTTTATCACCTCAAAGCATCAGCGACTGAGTGAGGTGATGAATGGTCCCACAGTCACTCAGTCGCACCTCTTTTAAGAACTTTGAAGAATGCCTCTGTGACTGAGCGGTGAACCTTCAAATTGGTACTTCATGTATTTACCGCGTACTCGCACTACAAAATACAAGTGAGTTAGAACCTAAGCGAGTGGGCGACCTCTAGAACATGACTTCATTGTGTAGTCACTGACTTGTAAGACAAACATAAAACTTGATACGAGTATGCGACTGCTTCATTTTTTAACAAGGCTCGCTTGGTCGCGAAGCATGATATGGACAACATAACTTTAAAGAGACTATGCGACACACAAAATTTTAACCCATCGCTGACTCGCTGGTCCAAAATTTTATAAAGTTAACTCTCAGTGAGTGAGCGACAAACTTAATCATTCTTAACCCGCTCAATCGCTAACCTACAACCCGACTTTCACAAGACGTTGCGATTGCGTGATTTACACTTTAAAACACTCAGCCCACTCACTCGCACAGAAAATCAGGACCTGACATAAGCTCATCACGACTGTGCAATTTTTTTAAAAACTGAAGACTCATCGCGCACCCGCACAACTTAGAGACATGTTTAAAAGACTGACGCGACAAAGCGACAACACTTAAACAGAACTTAAAAAAGAGTTTTTTGACCTCTTTTTGCGCGGTAAGGCACCGAATTTTAAACCAAGAAAGCCCGGGAAAATCAAAGCTAGAATTTCAAATAAATTTCTTAGTGCAGTGCTAATAGAGCCCAAAGTGTAGAAGGAATTTTATCCTTGTTAATTAGCCTTTTCCCTGTATGAATCTAAATTGGGAAATAAAGAGTCAAGCATTTATTGCTATATATTGATTCTACAATAAAAAGTGCTAACAGGATCAACAAAACCTCCAGGTTGTTCAATGTATACCTCTTCTTCCAATATCCCATTCAGAAATCCAGATTTAACATCCATATGATATACTTGGAATCCTTTGTATGCAATATAAGAAAGTAATACTCTAACTCCTTAAAGTCTAGCAACGGGTGAAAAAGTTTCTCCATAGTTAATACCTTCTTCTTGTGCATACCCTTTGCATACAAGTCTTTCTTTATTTCCAGTTACATATCCATTATCATTCAATTTGTTTCTGAATATCCATTTGGTGTGAATGACATTCTTATCACTTGGTCTCGTTACTAATGTCAATGTTTTGTTTTTATGTATCTGCTCAATTTCTTTAGTCATTTCATTAATCCATTCCTTATTTTCAAGTGCATCTCTAACAGTTTTAGGTTTGAATTCACAAATCAAACATGTGTTTTTATTCAACTTACTTCAGGTCATCATGACAACTCTTTTATCTCCAATAATCTGATTCTATGGATGATGTCTTCTTACATATTTTGCAAGTACATGTTCAGTTCTTTTTTCTTGATTGTGTTCTCTAGTTGGTATTTCATCATGCTCTTCAATTGCAAAATCTTCCTGATTCTCGGTTGGTGCATCTTGATGCTCAGTAACATTACCCTATTGCTAGGTAACGTTTGGTATTTTCTCAGGGAAAATTTCAGGTTCTTCAATGTAAAAAAATCTATTGTAATCTGCAGGTTCTCTTTTTCTTTCCTCTTCATTTTTCTCATCAAATTCATCAACTTTTACATTTGTACTTTCAATCATCTTTGTAGAAGACTTGTTCAAACATTTATAAGATTTTCTCTTAGTAGAATATCCTAGAAATATTCCTTCATCACCTTTTGAGTTAAAATTTTTATTTCTACCATCTTTCAGAATATAGCATTGACTTCCAAATATTCTAAAATAACTCACATTAGGTGTATAATCATACCATAATTCATAAGGTATCTTGTTTGTATCCTTCTTCAGTTGTACTCAGTTCAGTGTGTATACAGCAGTGCTAACAACTTCTCTCCAGTATGTTTATGCAACATTATTTTCATCATCAGTGTTCTAGCACAATCCACAATTGATCTATTTCTTCTTTCAACAATCCCATCCTGTTGTGGTGTTCTTGGTGCAAAGACCTCTCTCTTAATTCCATACTCATTACAAAAGTTAGTGAACTCATCAGAAATAAATTCACCTCCTCTGTCAGATCTCAAACATTTCAGTTCTTTACCACTTTATTTTTCCACTTTAGTTTTGTACCATTTGAACATCTTAAATGCTTCAGATTATTCTTTTAAGAAGATAAAAATCATCATTCTAGAGTAGTCATCAAAAATTAAAATAAAGTATCTGTCACCATAATAAATCTATGTTCTCATTGGTCCACATAGGTATGTATGAAATAACTCCAAAATATGATTAGAAGAGAAATTCTTTCTCTTAAAATTAGATTTTGACATTTTTCCCATTTGACAATTCTTGCACATAACATGGTCTGGTTTAGATAAGCTCGGTAAGCCTCTTACTTTTCTTTTATTACTGATCTTAACCATGTTGTCAAAATTTACATGACATAGCCTCTTATGCCACAACCATATATCTTCATTCTTAGCAATGAAACAAGTAGTTTCAATAGTGTCAAGATAGAATAGATTACCGCTTGATTGTTCTCCAATGCCGATCAACTTCCCTATTTCATCATAAATTCTAGCTTTTATGTTTTCAAATGAAACTCGGTGACCTGTGTTATTCAATTATGAAACACTCACCGGATTATAGTTAATTCCTTTCACCCAATATGAATTCTCACATTTGATCTTGTTATTCAGCAATATAGTACCATTTCCTTTCACTTGACAAGGTGTATCATTTCCCATCCTAACAGATCCACCATTATAATGCTCAAGAAATTTATATTTTTTCTTTATCTCCAGTCATGTGATGTGTGTAGCCACTATCAATAACCCAAATTTCATGCTTGCTAACTTTAGAAATAAGTTTTGTTTCAACATACCTTTCATCTTCTTCTGAATCTTCTTTCAAAGCTACAAACACTGTTTCAATGTCTTCATCAGTGTCGGTGTCGGTGTCTTTATCTTTATCTTCAGCAATGTAACATGTATTTTTGCCTTTGTATTTGTAATCTCGGTTACTCCTTCTATCATACTATTAGTTGCTTCTATATTCTCGATCATCTTTTCTGTCATTAGATCTTTCATTTCTGTCATCACTTTTTTTGTTTGGGCATCTAGCAACAAAGTGTCCAATTTCTTTACAATTAAAGCATATCAAAGGTAGTTTACCTTTATACCTTCCTTTACCTTTGTGCAATCTTCTAGCCATTAATTCTTCAAGTTCATCAAGTTCTTTATCATCACTATCACTATCACTGTCATTTCTTATCATGTGTTTATTACCAGATTTACTAATTTCCAGAGAGGACAAAAATGAAGACTCAATAGTAGGAACAACACTATTTTCAAAATTGTTTAGCTCAAATGAAATCAGTCTACTGAAAAGGCTATCAACAGTAATATTGTTTCCAGGTGCTGCTCTCATTTCATGTATTGCAGAGACTCTAATAGAATAAATAAGCAACAAGTTCTAAGAATCTTACTCATAATAGTGTCTTCATCAATAGTTCTGCCTACTCCACGAATAGAATTCACAACCTCCTTGATTCGGTTACTAAATTGTGTTATGTTTTCTCCTTCTTTCATTCTCATGTCATCAAATTTTCCTCAGAGAGTTTCAGATATAGCTCTTTGTACATTTGCATCTCCTCCATAAACTTGTGTAATCTTGTCCCACATCTGCTTGGCTAATGTACATGTCTTAATATCTTCAAATTCAGCATCAGTTAGTGAAGAAGCAATTTCTACCATCATAGTATTATGCTCATGTTTCTCAGATCATCTGATTAATAGTCAAAGCTCTAGTAGGTAGGATGAATTCAGTATCCAGGTATAGTTTTATGTCATCTCCAATCCCTAATAGGTATAGTCTCATTCTTCTTTTCCATGTTGAGAAGTTCTCCTTGTTTAGCCTAGGTGCGTCTCTCTTATACATCTTGTGATCTTTAGCTTAAGTCCTTGAAAAATTTCCTTCTAAGCACTGTATGCTCTGATACCAATTATTAGATAACTGAGAGGGGGGAGGGGGGGGGGTGGTGAATTAGTTAGCTCCAGTTATCCTACAGGCCCAAATTATCCCAGATGTATATAACAATAATTTCAAACATTTATATCAACTTGGTGAAATGTAAACTGTGATCTCAAAGTCTAGTTACCAAGTTGTCTACTCATCTACTCATCTAATCATCTACCAAGTAGTAGTAAATCAATACTGTGTTTACCGATCAATGCAGATAAAGTAATGTGCAAAGAAAAAAAATAATCAACAAAAATCATACATATTAACACATAGATTTTTAACATGGAAACCTTGCTAAGGTAAAAACCACCTGGGACCGATAACCCAAAATATTTCATTCTTCTGAAGTGAGCTTGGCTAAGATCCAACCCTATTAAAGGTTACAATGCACACTATTAAATGTGACCTGGTTATAGGATTTATCACTAACAGTTCTCTCTCGACCAATAATTCACTATGGGGTCAACAAGAAAACACTCAACATTCATTAGAATTTCATAATAAAGACTTTCACGTCCTACTCGGTTAATAGATTTATCTATAACAATGGTTAAACTAATACAGTAATGAACTGATTCAAATACAACTCTGTTTGTAGATTTTTAGATCTATGCTAAGTACATAATATCTCTGATCAATTTATTCACAAGTTCCTCCGATTCTTCATACTCTATTCTACTTGGTAAATGCTCTTTCCTCTGTCGCTCAGTCTTGTCAGCAGAAATGCTTGGTTCTATCTTTAACCAGTTTGATCAGTCATGCATGAAGTTTTCATGTATACGCATCAATATAATGTATGATTTATAATGAATCTCTTGTCTCTTATATAGAAATCATAGCTCATTTAATTTTCATCCTTTAGATTTTTCCGTTTAGTCTCCATCATTGATTTTTCCGCTTAAGCCTCCCTTGGAAGTTGTGTCAAAAACACATTTCAATCTTCTTCATCCGATCATTTTTGAATTTTTGTAGCCACTTGATCTTCATAACAAATCTTATCATTTACCTCAGAATCATCAATTTTATAGCTCATCATTTTAGTCAGCCTCGATTTGATTAAATTTATCGGTCTATACAGTGATGTGTCAGCAATCCCTAGCTCAGTTATCAATGTGCTCGGTATACACTATATTTACTCAATGTATATAGAACTCTTCAATTACTGACCACATAAAATTTGTTTGTTCTAGATCTTTAACTCATAATAGATGTTTGTTACCATAATGATAAGCAAATAAGTTGACATCAATGACAATACATTAACTAATTAATGTCTATCATCACATCAGTAACTCGGTTGATCACCAACAAAATGACTTCAAACATACAATCAATTATAGTTCATTAGGGGTATATTTGCAGATAAGTTTAGACGACCCAATATACCATAGCCCCCTAGTAAGGGGGTATTGGTGGGTCAAAACCTTTTGGTTCTTCCAAAAAAATTGGAAGCCCACACTAGAGCTGGAGAGTTTGCGATTGAGGAGGTGCACCTGGATATGTTTTCTAGCATTGCCTCCATCATGACTCAGGTTGACCAATTATCATCTTATTGTGTGGGAAGGTACATGTTATGATATTTTACGAGCCCATACATTGATCAGTCAGATATTTTTTATGATCCTTACATCCGCTACCAGCTCCCCATGCTTGATGATATAGCACATGAGCCCAAGGATTGTCTATGTGCAATGAGCTCCATGTTAGTGAGTGATATCCTTGATTCTTATCAAGGGTATTTTACATTGTATGGGTTCAATACAAGTGAGATGTTTGCATTAATTCAACGAGTGGTTGGGAGATCCTCTACTTCTAGCGACCAGGGGCATGGAGATGCACAGGTAGGTACTTCTAGACAGGAGGATATTCTATACGTCCTACTTCTCTACAATAGAGTGTGGTTGATCCTACACCTCCAGAGAAGACACCTCCTCTAGAGAAGACACCTCCTATACAATTTCAGACTATCTCTTCTTATAAATGATGCGATTGATGTAATATCCTTACACTCTTCTGAGTTATCATACATTGGACATGCATTCTAGAAGATAGATGAGGTAAGAAACCAAATTCATTCTATGTTGTGGACATTTATCATAATCTCATGTACCAATATTGTCTATCTTTGTTTTTTGATAATAGGTGCCTTCAATAAAAACTGAACCAGTAGGATACTCTTGTCCATCACCATCTATAGTTATTTCTGGGAATTTGTATTTTTCTTTCGTGCATCTTAGTAGATAATAATCTACACCTTTATTCTCAGGATCCACAACCACGAAAAATATCACCTAGAAATAAATTATATCATAAACATCACTTGTCATAAATTAAAATTAAATAAAAGATAAAGAATGCACACACACACACACACACACACACGCGCGCGTGCGCGCACGCGCGCATCTGTAACAACTAAATCAGAAACACGTGCATAATCAATTGAATATATAGGATCATGAATGTCTATGTTATTGTCACCATCTTCATAAGGAGGTATTCAGATCAAATGTTTCATTTGTCATTGTGAAACATATCCATGTGCAATATTCTCACATTGACTATAATTTTCATTTTTTTCAATACAATCGGCACAAAAATATGATTATTCTCTTACTTGAATCAATGGAGGCTTGTTGTTTCTTGTAGTCATCACTTGATGTAAACTTCTAATACTAACAATTGATTGAAAATTGTAAGGATTAGATCGATCAATATTTGTTACATATACACGTTCTATGATATTTAAGAACATTTTGAGATCAATGTAAAGTTTACATGATATAAAAGTGAAATGCATGTCTTCAATTATAAATTTTAAAAGGATAGGAACACAAGATTTTACCTTTGACTTCCCAAAAATAATGTTTTTTGTTTGTTGTGTCATGACTAGCAAAATGACTTCGACACCATTCAACATTCCTTTGAATTATCTATGCTATTACCTAAATAATAAATATCTAACTATTGGTTTAAAGAAAAATGAAGAAGCTCCAAATATATATACCTTACATGCAAATTAAATTAAGAAATAGATATAAAAATTATGTATACACACCATTTATATGTGCAAGTTCATAATGGTGAAGTGCACGCTACACACATGCTCTTGCTCCATCATTCTCTCCTTTCCCTTGTCCACTTTCAAAAAAGTTCCATAGAAACTGTTAGGGATTTTTCTTGTATGAACCATAGTGCTTGAAATAACTACTTGAACACCATGCCTTCTAATACTGATTAAGAGACAAGAAAATCCTAATTGCTAAGGACTGGATAAGGTCCTTCTTCGTTTTTGAGCTCCATAAATACTCAGGCAGGTTTTACCTCTTAAAATTGCTGTTTACACAGTATTTGTTGATGTGGACACTGATTGGTTATGTATCTTTATTGAACCAACTTATGAATTATCTTGCAAATAACCAAGCATAACCAGATGCAAGATATAACCATACAAACCATAGTTATAAGCATAACAACAATCAATGATACAAGGATTCTCATCCTTCTTCCTTTTCTTTATAGGAGGGACAACCTAATGGATTCACTCTTCAAGGAATCAATAAAATGGACAGTGTCCTACTGACAGAGGTCCTTAACAAGTTCAGTTTGTGTGTTCTTAGTAACAAAGTATTTTAATTGATTTGGTTTTGATAACTTGGAATATCTCAGACACAGATGGATTATCAGACTATTTCTGGGCCAGTGCCTATCCTTTGGGCTATAGAGTCAAATATAAGCTAAGATATCATAAAAATAAAACACAATAAAATGCCTTACAGTTCACATGCAACTCAGATAAATTGCCTTACAAGTTATCCTATCACCTCAAATCTATTGTATCAAATTCTTAATCAAAGCAGTATGCTCCTTAAAATTACTTACAAAATTTAATTCTTTCCTTGAAAGAAACTTGCAAATAATCAAATGGTTACCTTATAACCAGAATG
>MU227219.1:1053722-1102332 GCA_018584345.1 Thuja plicata
GAATTCCATAGCAGCTACTCACATAGGCACATGATAAGGTAATATATGAGGTGGATGAATACACCCATATACTCTGATTATGGTGAAATTCTCCTCCAAGAAGAAATCACCCCAGTTGTGGTTTCCAAACCAATTCTCTTTATAATTGCAGGGCCTAAGCAATTGGATGATCTTCAATGGGACTCTAGTCCTTCTTGTCCCTAAACTTTGCACAATTGGATATACAATCCAATTCTGGAAGGCATAGTAATCACAATCCCTAGAAGTATAATTCCAAACCCTAACCCAGAACTGGATAGGATTTGGTTGTGCTTGGTAGAATCTCTGAGGAGACAAGTCATGAACCTTCATGATTACAAAATTGAAGTACAAGAGAAGGTGCATTAGAACTGAATAATGCAAGAATTTGGGCTCCTTCTCCTTAGGGTTTTTTAATTTCTTCTGTGTTGCAACAAAACCCTTGTGCATTTCATCTATTATATGTTGTATGTAATCATAACTAGTGCTTGAATGCACTTCTTGTAGGTCCAGTACCATCATTAAGATGCCAGAACTAATTCTCTCTGCATCTCCATCAATCCCTAGCACTCTACATAGGGCATAAGTGTTGTATTTGATGTAGAAGTGTAGGTCCTTGTAATAATATGGATAGGGCTCAACCATAGGACCTAAGTAATTTTTTAGTTCTTTCAATATATGCTTCTGCAATAAGCCTTTTGCAATACCAGGCTTCGAACTGTATCTCTTCTCCTGCCTCGTCATGTCAATTTTTGTAGACATGGTACTGAATAAGCCAAAGGCTTGCATGAATGAGTTTCTATTCAAAATTAGTAAGGTAGTGCCATCATCCCTTTTGATGGTCTTTGTGAGGGCATCATAGTGATTTGCTAGGTCAAGAAATAGGTCCACATCTAAGAAAACATCAGGAACAAGTAACCTAGCCAGACCACATGTCCAAGGGTTTGAAATTGGGATGGGCTTATCAGAGTTTTTATAAAAGTATGTGAAAAGAAAGTAACCTGTTGTACCCGGGGTCACAACATCCCAAATATTTTTGTACTCATCCAGGAGGAAACTAGCATCGGCCTTCTTATTCTGCATTGATCTTGGCAGAAGCTGGAGAAACTCATCTGAGTAACTAGGTTTTCCTTTCTGTTCCTCTCCACTGCCTCCACTTGTTGAAGCGACGCTCATTGCTCTACTCATATCTGCAACACCTTGAATCTCTTTTCTCTAACTGATATTGAAACAAATCTAATCTCCAATATCAGCTGTCTGCTCTGAGTACAATCTTCTGTAATTTAGAACTCTTTTATCAATTCTGGATACACTGTAAACTGCACAAAATATCACTCTTCTCTGAAAACTTAGCAACTTGGCTCTGAAATCTTGAAAGCATGGTGAACAAGAATGAAATCACTATCAAACCCTTATAGCCGTCATTCAGAGTACATAGCTCATAATTTGGAAACATCAGTTCTGCCATTAATTCGGCATGCTGTGAACTTTTAAAAACCTAGCCGTAGTTGCTGAAGTTGACAGGAAATCAAATTTTCAAATATGAATCCTCAGAGAAATCGTAAAACTTTTAAGAGAGATGACATGTCACCTTCTGATTCATTGTCTATCTCACATCTCAACTACCCTTTTTGCACTGTAATCAAAATATGAGCCTCTGATTGGTTGCCGAGCGATTCATAATGTCACATCAAGAAACTGCCGCTGTTTTTTAGATCTTGTAATCAGGCGACCTCGCGACTGCATTAAGTCTCTTTGTCACAGGCCTTTGTTATTAACAATGGTTATATCTCCAGACTTGGCGACAATGTGTTTTCTTAACCCTGGCTGACTCAAGTGACCATCTGGCGATCACACAACATAACTGAAATCAAAGTCGCGAGCAGTTAATCCTTAACTCATCTTTCTTTCTGAGACCTGGCGACTAGCCGTTATCATTAAACTTCACGGTTGTCTCCTTGTCGCCAGATGCTTTTATTCTGTTTGAAGACTATGCGACAACCTTTAGTCACCCAGTCGGGAGAAAAAAATCCTGAGCATTTCATTTACCTTAACAGGTTATAAGTGCCTTCTTTCACTTCTAATGACTTCGCGACAGACCCCTATCGCCAAGTCGGGAGGACTTTTCTCTTGGGGCACTTTTCTTTCCAGACATCGTGACCACCGTTGGATCTTCTAACTCTTTCATCTGATGGCAGTCATTTAATCACCAGATGATCAGGCATACCCTTAAATTATTTTCAGACACCGCGACAAAGGGCAAAGCACTTTAGTCTCGAAGTCGCTGAATCTACCACTTCCTTCTGGCGGTCATGCGATCACCCACTTGCCTTATGACAGATGTCACTCAATCATTGGCTTTACTTACTGCATAACAGAAAACTGAAGCACTTTTCTTTTCTGGCGACATCCCGACTACACATTGCTGTAAACCACAGACGGTTAGTCGCGTAGTCTGAGCTGAAACCTCTTAACCGCCATTTTGTTCTGAGACCACGCGACTGAAAGAAAACTTAACTGTTGGCTTCAGCTTGATCTAGCGATGACGCGACATAAAGTAATCACAAAGTCTGAGAACATTTTCATAACTATTTGATTTCTCCCGCGATCACTCGACTAACAGTGGGTCCCATCTTTTACAAAGCTTATAACATAGATATCTTGCGACTACCTAACTGAAAGAAATCGCTGAGTCTCGTAACACTGAAGGAATATTCTGATTCTGAATGAGACTACGCGACACAAGGAAAAAGCAAAGTCAGGGAAGCAAATGGAATATTTGCTCGGGATAACGCGACGAGGTGACCTAACTTATAACACATGTCTTAAGTGAATGAAAAAGGTAACGTTGAAACATAAGGCATGACCTAGGGTTTAAAATTCATCACTTAACACTTGGATATGACTAGGGTTTTTTAGGGTTTTTGCAATTTTAGCAGGGTTTAGACTTGAAGACCTGAAAACATGGCAGAGAGCAGGACAAGGAACGAGGAGAACCAGCAAAAATAGGAAATACAACCAACATAAACTTAATGTTGCGTCTTGCATGTTGCATTGATACCTAATTAAAGGCTTTGGAAAACTTAAATTGTCCGGTAAAATTACAAATCAAATCAAAACCAATTACAAAAACATGTAAATCAATAATTTAAATACATACACATGTATGTGCTCTGGAATTAGATTAAAAGTAAATATTAACTTAAAAATAAGAATGAAAATCAATTTCAAAATTTATGTACTTACCCGCACAACCATCAGATCAAATCCAATGTTGTGAAGCATGTTTCCCACGATTCTCAAGATCCTCAAAAAACATTCCAAAATAGTGGGTTGCATAGATCCTATCATGAAAATTATCATCGTTGATATAGAAATGAACCTCCTTGATGATAATGCGATTATTTGGATCATAACTTTATACACCATCCAAATCAAATTGTGTGTGTCTATATCTCACTTGTACAAATATTGCTACTTGATCAGAATGATAATAGTGAGCATGGATTTGTGATTGAGGGGAAAATGTATAGTTCTCAAAGAAATCTATAATTGAAAGAATACAACCAGGTGGAAAATAATTTTTGAAATCATGATATTGTTTAGCTTTCCATCATGCACCATGGCAATGTTCGATATGCGGATAAATCATAGTACAAAATTTGTTCATAAATTTAAGGTAGGGAAATTCACTCTCCTTCAATGCATTTTTTGGATTCATCTCCTATCTTAGTTTGGTATGTCTCATATTCAAATCTCTTCCACAAAAATGTCATTGTAACATCAATATTCTCCATTTCCATAGAAATGTTTGTGAATCTCCACAATCAATGCATGCATTTTTTATGCACTGTACATTGAACTCATTTGAATTTTATGATTTATTAAATAAAATAGAATTCAAAAATTGTATCATACTTCCAGGGATGTCCTTATTTGGATTAAGTATTTCCATAGATTTGTTTATATGATTTCAAGTATAGATGAAACTCAACATGATTTCGACAACAACAAGTTTCACATACCTTGTTTATGTGTACAAAGAAAGAGCTCAAAGTCTCAAACATTCTTAGACATATTTTCACATCTGAAAATTATTGTTTGAACACTTCAAACAGTTCACTTTGTGTTGTATCTATAAAATGTTTTGGGTGTTCAATTTTGTTACCGATCTCTTCATCTTTCATTTGTATGGTGTCCCTTCTATTCGAAGAAGCATAGGAGTGGCTGGTCGAATATTCAATCACTAGTCTCTCGACATCTTCTAAAATTCTATCTTTTTGAGGAAGTCTACAAATATGTATCCAATTCTTTTCAATGTTTTAATCCAACATATTTTGCATCCTGGTATACCTTTGAACAATTCTTCTAGATACATTCATTAATTCAAAAATTGCTTGAACTTTTCTTGTATGTGACAACCTCTTAGTAGAAATTATATTAATCAAATCTCTACGTGCAACACTTAAATAAACTCCTCAACTTGTCTTATTATTAACGTTCAATGCATCTTACAATTTTTCAACTATTGTTTCTTTTACATGACCACCTAAGTTTTTCCTATTATCAACACCCAACAACTCCAAAACAAGAGTCATTCTTTTTTCCTGAATAACTTGGAAAATAATTATGCTCTTCCAACCACATATTTCTTCTCCAAATATTTATCCCACATGTTTTTGTAATGCAATTTAATTGTTCTTTCAGGTACCAAGTGCTGAGATGAGATTTGATTGAAAAAAGAATCCTCATTCATCTCCATCAAATTTTCCATGCCTATTGAAACATGTCTACATTGATTACTACCAATTTGTTGAGTTGCATCTTCTTGAACATCAATAGGTTCTTCTTCAACATCAACAGGATCTTCGTGAACATGAACAGGTTCATCTTGATTACATTTTGTATGACCTTCCACTTTGTCATCCCTAATTTGATCATACTTTTTTTCTCTGGTCCTTTTATTCCCCATTGTAAAAAGTATATAAATTTAACTTCCAAATAACCCCCTTAATAGTCCTTCGCAAAAAATGGCTTCAATACTCCCTCACAAAAAGTGCTTTAATTCTCCTTCGAAATAAATGCCTTCAGAAAAAATATGTTGCTTCAATTGGAAGAAATATAATAAAATAAGATAAAATGATGTTTTTTATTTTTAAAATTGAAAAAAAACATTTTACTTATAAAAATCTAAGCAAGTGATCGCTTGGATGTGACTGCTCGCGGTTCGGCTGTGTCTATGGGGACTCGGACAAGTAATTTTTGTCTAAATAGGACTCGGTTGAAACCCACTCAATCGAGTCCACTTATGTGGCATGCCATGTGGCATCCACATCACTAAACGAAAGAAAATAGCAGAAGATTTTCCTTTTGCATCTAATTTCTCCATAAAAAACCTACTTGCTAAAAAAACTAAAAAATGCCCTTTTGTACGGCTCAGAGTCAGCAATATGGTGATATAATTTTTTTAGTATTTTGATTTAAACTACTATATTAAATTTATAAAATACTACAAGTAGGTATATTAACCAATGAGAAGACATTGATCCGGAAAAAGACAAAAATTAGTAAACATATCAGAAAAATTTAAAAGTTATATATAACACTAGAGGAGAGAGCCCCCTTCAGGAATATGTAATTTTTTTTTAAAATTTGGTGTAGATTTGATAGAGGCAATATGATGGGAGACAAAAACTGTCAATTTCGGGTAAGTTTGAATTTGATTAGTTATAACAGACAAACTATACATTGAAAACCAATCTTTCTTTTTTTCTGCACTGCCTATACATGTCATCTACAACATATTGTTAAATCAGAGGAAAAAAAAAGATTATTTACATATATTTTTTTGGTGGGAGGTAGACCCCTAATTTGCAGTATTTTACAACAATTGAAAATTAGACTTAAAAATTTTAAAACAATATCAATAATTGTTCAAAAAAGTTGAAAAATAATAGGCATAAACTTTGTCCAATTTTATACATTTCATTAGTTTACATCATCTCCAAATGCCAAACAAAAATATCACTTTTATGTCGTTAAAGTTGAATAGTTTTGGTGTTGTTAACCTTTTCCTTTATAAAAGTGTGACGCGATACTGTGATTTTATCCTCTTGACTAAAATCAACATCTCCCTTAGGTTTCTAATAGAAAATCTAGCCTTACAACATATATTTTTCCTATTGAGAAACCTTTAAAATATCTCAAGTTATCCTTGAGAGACTGAATGTGATCAAACTAAATTATAAAGGAAAATTCATGGTCTACTATGGGAGGAGAATTAGGAGGAGAGTTTGTCAGAGTTGTGTTAATTCTAGAACCAAATTTAGGAGAGACATTGATTCCCACAATTCTAGAACCAAATTTAGGAGAGACATTGATTCCCAATATTGGAGAGAAGGAATGAGATCTAAAGGGTCATTTAGATTAGCATTTCTAGTAAACATTGGGCCCGAATAGTAGGACGATATCGGCGAGGAGGAATCTTAGGTCTTAAGGATCTCCTTATGATGATTCCTAAAGTGGCCTGTGTCATGAAGCCCATAGAAGAGCCTCAAAAAATTCATACAAATGCTTTAAGATATCTACAGATAAAATTGCATTCATGTTAGCTTCACCAAAATGTGGAGAAGGGAATTCACCACCCTCAAGGATGGATGAAATATTGAGGATCAAATTATCCCTTAAGCCACCTCACTAAACTAGTTCTCTAGTGAGCTACGGTGAGATGGAGGCTTAGGTGCAATTTTATATTTTAGCCAAAGCAGAGGCATGATGCATTGAAGAATTATAGAGAGTATAATTTATGATATTACAAAAAAATTCATAAAATTTCCACTTACACATTCCACATGCTCTCGTCTTCTCTATGGTTCCTTGATTACATCCAATCTAATTATACTATTCATAAAAAATTATTTACACAATCCACATGCACATGTCTTCTCTATATTTGCAGCCCGGAGGGCTATTAGTCTTCCTCTCCATGTTAGGCCTTCTTATCAAACTCTCTCTAATTGCAACACTTCACACTCATGGTGATTTTTTCTTTAATCTCTTTGTGAAAACCCAACAAGAATCATTTCTCTATTGTACTTTATGAAACCTAAATTAAGGGATTTAATTAAAATACAAGTAATATAGTAGATCACCTTAAATGCCTTCATAAATATGCAATGTGGAAGAAAAGTACAAAAGATAGCAACTTTATTATCTTCATGTGGTTCAATACAACATGCTTAAGAAATTGCAAAGTGTTTTAAGGTATATAGGAACACTTTTGTAGTTAGCTTTTATTTTACAATTAGGTTCTTTAAAATTAAAATTATTTGCTATTAAATTTTAGTACTTTTTCTTTTCACTGTTAGTGTTAATTCTTGTACTATACTTTTTATAGAATTATTTATTAATCCCTAGACTCTTTTATTCATCATATTTTCTTTTTCTTTTTAAAAAAAATTGTACTTATTTACCTTCTAGTTTCTTTGAACCTAGTCATATATGCTCACTCTCTCTACAATAGTTATGGCCAAGAGATCCATAGTTATTTTTTGATGCAAGGAGGGATAGTACTTAGGGCCAAAGGCACTCCCAAGCACCAAACTAGCTTGCATATATACAACTCAGAAGGTCAAACACAAAGAAGGAGAGAAGGAATGTAGACACTTTCATTGATTCATCAAACTTCATACATGTCGGGTTGTAAATCCTTCCCAATTATGGCCAATATAATCTAAAAATATTACAGAACAATCCTCATACATGGAAGGATCACAAACCGTAGATTCCCAAAAACTCCTATCCAAAACCTACTCTTAAAACTAAGAACATAACACTACATTCATAAAAGAGGCTACTGAAAAGGTCAACCCAAAAGATCCTAAAGATCCAACATAGGAAATGACAATGACCTATATTGAGGTCCACACACATCCCAATGAGAGATCCCAAAATAATACCGCTACCAAAATTAAATGCAGATGTCGGTGGGAAGATCCAACAAAATAAAACACACTCGGTGAGATAGGAAATAGGAAAACCACCGAGCTACTAAGACCGGTTGGTGAAACCAAGCCAAGAATAGTAATCGAGTTCGGCTGGTAAAACAAAATCTTCAACTGAGAACTCTAGAGTAGTTACCGAGTAGTCTACCGAAAGTCTCAAACAAGCTACCGAGCTCACAAGAAAACACATTTTTATTTCATATAGGATTTCCATGAACCCAAGATGCTCTTGCATCAGACACCTGGGGTTGAAAAGAAATGATTCCAAAAATCATGAGTGAGGTACAACCTAAGCTGAATCCAACTCAGATTGAGAAATCCATGTCGAGTTTTCAATCAATCTGTTCTTCCACTTTACCAAGTATTCTGTTGGTGTTTTAAAATGTTTATGCTTTAAAATCTACCAATATACCTTGAACTTGATTTTAAGAGTGGTTAGCTCCAAATATGGAAGATCCTAAGGTAACTGGACCAACTATAGGGACAAGACTGCCCTCTGCGCTTCTGGCTCTGAAAAACCAAGGTGAGTACACCTAATCCATATATGTATTCAACTCTTCACAACTCTTTACACTCAGGATTTTAAACAACAGATAATGGTCAGAAAATATTAAATGCTAACCACTCATTCATTGACTCTTCATGATTACCATGCATGACAACAACCAACAACCACAAAAATCAAAAGGAAATTGATATGGTTTTGATTTTTTAAAAGGGGAGAATATAACCAAATCCAACCAGATATATATTAGCATAGAAATAGTAATTCCTGATCAGTTCTTTATCCATTGGGAAATATCTCTACTAGAGATACAAAACACAAGGAACTAACTATTGTCAAAGATTCAAAACCATAAATACAAGTATCCCAGACCAAACATTTCTTATAAGATCCTTGTGCAAACCAAATGAACCTATGTCTTATCCAAAGATGTATTTAATTTGATCCTTGATGAAAACTGAGGAATAAAAACATACACATAGATAAACTCTATGCAATGAATCATAAAATCCACAACTCAATAAATAGGCACAAAGGAGAGACTTGAATCTATAAAACTGTATTAAGTATGAGGAATCATGTTTCTGTTTCAATCTGTTTCAAAAACCACACCTGTTCAATAAATGCAAAGAATTGAACTTTCTATTCTATTCTAATACAATCTAGATACAAATCTACTATACCCTCACTAGAATAAGTATGCAACTTAATGTTCTTTGTACTTCCCCAATTTTCTAGCCTCCACTAAATGATCTTTGAAATCCTTTTATAGATCAAGGACTGCAACAAGCTTTGGAACATTAAGGGTTAGGGATAAACAACTTAAACTATTACATGACAGAGGGAATTAACTCATTTCAAGAACCAAGCAGCTCTTTCATTAGCAAGTTGAAACTTTTTCTTTAATTCATCCTGTGCAATAATTTGATCTGGCCTCCATCCATCTTGGGAAGCTGAAGAACAAAGCTCTACAGACATAACAATGAATGGAATGCCTTTCCTATATTAACTACCCTGGGAAGACTTGGCCCTTAAGAACTGTAAAACACCAACTGACCCTTCTTTAATAGCTCAACTTCCAAAGAACATAATCTGATCTTTATTTATATAACTCTGGAAAGGACCTTTCATTAATGGCAAAAGAACAAAGATAAGGTTTAAACTGATTAATAAACTATTCAGAAACCCTAAGGAAATATTCTCTGCATAAATGCATTCAAAACTGCCCAACTTTCCTTCACATAACATCCTACACCTGTGCAGACATGACCTAGAAGATCCGATTTACAAATTTATTCCCTTGCAGCAAAAGACATAGTCCACCGCTTCAAAACCCTAAAGAAAACAATTTAAATATTTGAAAAATCTGATTCAACGATCATAGCTGGCATGGAAAACACCATCAACGATCGAGATTAAAACCTTAATCAACTTTAAACATCATCGTTGATCTCTTTAAAATCACCTGAGAGCACTAAGATCAAATATGCTACGTGTCCACTAGGCACAATGCCTTGATGAATATCATCCTTACATCTTCAATTTAAGGCATGGTTCCCACTACATGATCAAAACTGATATACTTTACCTTAATCACCTTTGGAAACCTGGACCCACAATTATAGGATTCCACGTGTCGCACAAGCGCGAACTCGTGATCGATATCTTTCATGCTTATCAGGTTCAAGGCAATGCGATGATCGTCAGATCAAAGAAGATCTATCTTATCTTTAACCTGACCCTTAACCTCAACCTTGTCCCACCATCTGCCATGCGTCACACAGGGACGATGCCTTGATAGAATAACCTCCGTGCATCTCCGTATCAAGGGATAACGCCTACCACATGATCAAAATAGATCTGATTATCCTTTAACCTTTATTTAACCTTGCGCACTTTCCACGTGTCATAGACTCATGAAGCTGCGAAGAATAACTTTTGATTATCTTTGTGTAGACGTCTAAAATCATCCTTATATTAATTTAATTAATATTCCCTTAACATTATAATTAATTAATTATATTTGTTATATTCTTCTATTTATTTAATTAAATTTATTTAATTAAATGTAATTCACTTTCCTTAGTATTTAAATTTAATTTAAATACTACCCCCTTTGATGTATTAAATTTTATTTATATACAACCCCCTTCATTAGTCCCTTTAAATAAATTTTTAATTTATTTATTCCTCCACATGACTTAAATTCTACTAAACTATAATTAATCTAAATTTTAAATTTGGATTAAGCTAATTTGAACCTAGATCCTACCCTACCTCACATCACTCTCACCAAATAGACCTACTCACTAACTAACTAAGGTTACTTAGGCTAATTTCTTGATTCCTACACCAATTAGTCATAATTATTTGCTCACACATGTGTGAGAAAATTTCCAAAAATCCACTTTTCCAAATAATCCTTATTTGGTGCCAACAATGTTTCTTACACCTATGATGACACCCTCTCATACTTTCTAAAAGTGTCTCATTGGTCCAAAACTCTTACACCTCTTACAAGATCCTTCACATGTGTACTTTAAGTACACTTTGACCCATCACATCCAAAGTTTCTCACACAAGTGTGAGAAAAGTGGGCCCCTTGCATGGCTTATGTGTCCCTCATGTGGCACCTATATGGATGCCACTTGAGCTCCACCTCATCCAAACCCTCTCTCTCCTCCAAAAAATCTATAAATAAAGGCCATTATCAAGAGCAAATAAACTGTCCAAGCATCTAACTTTCCATTTATATCCTTAGAACCAGAAGTGTCCTCTATGATTATCGAAGACACTATTCCAATCAATCTGGGCACAGAAACAGATCCACACATCACCTACATTGTAGTTTCTCTCAGTGATCAGGAAAAGAAAGATATGAAAACATTCTTGCATAAACATAAAATCAACTTTGCCTGGACTTACAAAGACATGCTCGAGCTAGATACAGATCTTGTCATGCATCATCTTGTTGTAGATCCAAGTGTAAAACCTATTAAGCAGAAACTTCGCAAGATGCATCCACAAGTCGCATAGGTAGTCAAAGTAGAACTTCAGAAAATACTGGATGTTGAAGTAATCAGACCAATTGATTATCCTGAATGAGTTTCTAATATTGTACCACTAGGAAAGCCTACTAGGGGAATTCACATCTGCACTGATTTCAGAGATCTAAACCTTGCATGTCCTAAGGATGATTTTCCACTCCCAAATATTGACATTATAGTGGATTTGACTGCCAGACATGAAATATTGTCACTTATGGATGGCTTCTCAGGTTACAATTAGATCAGGATAGCACTAGAAGACTAGCACAAAATTGCATTTACAATGCCTTGGGGCACCTTCTATTATCAGGTGATGCCCTTTGGCCTTAAAAATGCCAGAGCCACTTATTCATGAGAAATGACTACCATCTTTCATGATCTTTTACATGTCATCATGGAAGATTATGTGGACAATCTTTTAGGAAAATTTAAGACAAGGGAATCACATATTCCTATTCTTACTACCATTTTTGAGCGATTGGAGAAGTATAACCATAGGCTAAATCCCAAGAAGTGTGCCTTTGGAGTATAATCTGGTAAGCTGCTGGGATACATTGTGTCATGGCATGGAATAGAAGTTGATCCAAAGAAAGTGAAGGAAATCCTAGAGATGCCACCACCCAAAACATTGAAGCAATTACGCAGTTTACAAGGAAAACTACAATCAATAAAAAAATTCATGTCACAACTGGCAGATAAGGTGCATCCATTCTCTCATCTCCTGCGCAAGAATATCAAGTTTCAGTGGGATTTATTATGTCAAAATGCATTTGAGAAACTGAAAGGATATTTGGATAATCCACCTATGTTGGTACCACCTTTGCTGGCCGTCCTCTGATTTTGTACATATCTACTACAGAGGTTGCGTTGGGAGCCCTCCTGGCACAATTAGATGATACCGGTAAAGAGTGAACAATTTACTATCTCAGCAAGACTCTTATTGGCTATGAGTTAAATTATTCCCTAATTGAGAAGGCATGTTTGGATGTTGTTTTCTGTACACAAAAATTATGACATTATATGCTTAATCATAAGATTCATCTTTTTGCCAAAATTGATCCACTCAAATATCTCCTAGCATGTGCTTCTCTTACTGGTCGTACAATGAAATGGGTCATGATCCTTAGTGAGTTTGACATTGTGTATGTGGATCACAAAGCTATCAAAGGAAAAGTAATTGCAGATCAGTTAGCTGAAGCACCTGTTGACGATAAACATCCTTTGATCATAGATTTTACAGATGAATCAGTCCTTAATCTTGCTCCAAAAACACCATGGAAGCTTTATTTTGATGGATCCTTCACTCAGAAAGGATTGGGGGCATGAATCTTGTATGTTACATCAAAAGGGGATCTCATCCCTAAATCTTATAAGTTACAGTTTCCTTGTACCAACAACATTGCAGAATATGAAGCCCTTGTACTTGGACTCTGGCAGGCCATACAATGGAAGATTCTCAATTTATTGGTGCTTGGTGATTCACAATTGGTTATCAAACAAGTTATGGATGAATATCAAACAAAGGATGACAAGTTACTTCCCTACCGCCGTAGATTTGAAGATCTCAAAATGCATTTCATTGAGCTAATCTGCCAACATATCCCTTGCACCAACAAAAAAGTAGTAGATGCCATGGCAACAATTGGGTCCTTGATCACCATGCCAGAACACAGTACACGGTGTGAGTTTCTTGTTGAGAATCTTATGGTCCCTGCCTGTGACAAACCGAATTCCAAAATGGTGTGTGAAATTGCTGATCCTAATTCCCCATGGTACCAAGAAGTCTATTCCTACCTTCGCAATGGACATACCCCACTTACCTTAACCCCCAACCAATGTAAAACCTTCATTCATCACACTTCCTGATACACAATCCTTCGTGATACCCTTTTCTGAAAGCATTTCAATGGAACTCTTTTAAGGTGTTTGAATTCTGATAAAGAACAAACGTCCTTGGAGGAGCTACATCAAGGAATCTGCGGGGCTCATTCTAGTGGACTTACTTTGACCAAGAAGTTGTTACACACTAGATATTACTGGCCTACTATGGAACAAGATACCTACAACTATGTGAATAAGTGTGTGCCTTGTCAACAACATGGTGATTTGATACACACTCCATCCCAATCCCTTCAGCCCACCATCACCCCTTGGTCATTTTCCTATTGGGGCCTCGACCTTATTGGCCAGATTTTCCCTAATTCTTCCAATGGCCATAAATACATCTTGGTTGCTATTGAGTACTTTACCAAGTGGGTCAAAGATGTTCCTCTCACCTACACTACTGGAAAACATATTTCAAAGTTTATTTTGAACTATCTTATCTGTCGCTATGGCATTCCTCAGGACATTGTTTTTGATAATGGAGGACCTTTCAAGAACAAGGATGTCATAGAGCTATGTAGGAAATTCAACATTACCCACCATACCACTTCCAAGTAATTTCTGCAAAGCAACGGTCAAGTTGAGGCTACGAATAAAACCATCCTCAGAATCCTCAAGAAAATAATCGATGAAGCTGGCCACAATTGGCACCTTCACCTCAATATTGCCCTTTGGGCCTACCGCACCTCCATTCAAACCCCCACAGGAGCCACCCCCTTTGCCCTTGTTTACAGTACTGAGGCTATTCTACCCATCAAAATTGAGCTCCCTTCCCTCAGAATTTCTCTCAAGAATCTGTTGTCTAAAGAAGAATATAGAGTTGCCTACTTGCAAGAGCTAGAACTCCTTGATGAGAGATGCCTCAATTCCCTAGACCATCTCCACGTGTATCAAAATTACCTTCGCCTTTAGTTCAACAAAAGGATCAAGCCTCGTCAGTTTGAGGTTGGTGATCTTGTCTTGTAGCACAATATGAAGAACCTCTAGAACCATGAAAAGAAAGGGAAGTTTGAACCTAATTGGTTGGGGCCCTTCATCGTCATAGAAAAGTATGGTTCCAACACTTATCAGATTGCGTCACTAGAGGGAGATCTTATCCGTGATCCTATAAATATTGTACATCTCAAGCGCTTCTATGCTTGATCTGTCAGTAGTCCGTTGTACAGCCAAAATTTTCAAAAAAAAAAAAAAAAATTAGAAAAGCAGAAAATCCAAAAACATTCAAAAAGTAAGCAAAAGCCAAAAAAAACAAATATTCAAAAAAGCATAAAAAATACAAAAACTTGAAAAGAATATCAAAAAAGAAAAAGAGAAAGAGAAATAAATCCATCCATCTGTGAAAACTACTTCGGTGGTGCAATGGATAAGAACCATGGTGAAAACCTATCTCAGGTGCCATGTGTAGTCAGATCCACCATCTGTTTCCACATTCTTTCCATGCAACATACATCACCTTCCATAATAAAAGTCACTACCCATATCTGTGCAGGTAGTTCCTTGACCATTTTCCACCTCCGTAATAAAAATTCCCGGATGACGGAGCTTACCATATCAATACTGAGCTTTGATCTAGACATAGTGATCGCAAATGTTTCCACCAAACCAGTAGACAGATTGACTCTCCTAATGATCATTCTATTCACAAGCAATTGCCAGCGAATTCCCATTTTTATCAATCAATCTTTGGCCCATCAGGATGCATCCTTCTGGTGTCAGCTATTCTATCAATCCTCACATCAAAATTGTTCATGGAAAGAACTTTTGGACTGAATGACCACTTGGTCAGGATGCCTTTTTGTTGATTTTATCTTTTTTTTACTATGTCCTTATCATGACAGCCTTGATCTTTTATATCTTGGTTCGTTATGGTGAGTATATAGTGAAATACGTGTCATTTGTGGTATGGTCTTCTTGTCATATTTTGTTAGTGCATTTATGTTTTGATATTTATTTATGACTATGTATGCCTCAGTGGGGGCAGGATTCATGCATCTCAAATCCCTAAAAATATCTGGATGTACTGAGTCTCCTCATGAGTAACATTTCATAGATCTCATAATACCTGATATCTTGTATTCTTGTTCCTAACAACCTATTTGTCTGAGAGTCTAGTCCACGCAAAGGAACCATGTCACTTGTATTTTCTAGCACATGGTGCATAACTCCTTTTGCAATATCAAACTAGGGTGTGCTCTCCAACATTAACACGGTATCAATCCCACTATCATCATGTAGTTAGTATTTGCATTTTAGTTAGGTCATATTGCATTTTTATTTTTCTCTTGGCAAAGGTTTCTACTTATTCCCTTTATCCAGTCACCTAAGTGATTTTATTAGACCTATTTGATAAACACAAAAATAGTCCTCATATGTCTCATACTGCATTCATTCATTAGGTTACTTTTATTCATTAATAATTATACATTATAAGTTGCATTGTTACTTCATTCATTAATCATTACTCATTAAGATTGCATTTAGTTCCATTACATATTATAAGTTGCATTATTACTTCATTCATTAATCATTACTCATCAAGATTGCATTTAGTTCCATTACACATTATAGTTGCATATAGTTACATTTTTTTCATTATCCATTCATAGTTGCATTTCATTCATTATCCATTCATTCTTTAGTTGCATGGTTAAGTCCTTAACATCATTTTAGGATTCATTCCACATTTCACAAATCATATATGCATTTACATTTATTAACCATCACATTACATCAATACATGTCAAAATACATCCATCTATAAGAATTAACACATCACATTTAACATATATATATGCATCCCATCCCTGCATCACAAATAATTCAGCATAATCATAATCATGGTGGTGGCTGCGATGGTCCTGCACCACTGCCTGGACGCGGTGGTAACCCCACTGATCCCTGCGAAGCCTGACCTGTACTATAGGATATAGACATCTCTATATGCATTGTCTCTCACTCTGCCTCTGGCACAACTCTATGATATAAATTCATATAGTATAGGGCCTCACACCCTCTCACACCAGCCTCTCTTTTTACCGTAAAGGTGTCTGCTAAAAACCTTCCCAAATCCTACGACCATCCCTGTGTCTCAAGCTATATCTCTCTTGGTCCTATATGTCTCTGCACAGATCCGTAGAGAGTCTCACTCTACTATCAGAGCTGCTATCTGTACTGACATTGCTGCCAACTCCTCTATGTCCCCATGCTCCTTAATAATCACAAACTCTCTGCTGTCAACCTGAGCCTGTAATACATCTAGTGCTCTCTATGCACTATCCCCCCAAGCAGTCTTCGCTGCTAGCTCCCCCTGTATCCTGGCTAGCTCTGTCTGTAAGCTGCTCGATGTGGCCTGAGCAGTCGCCACTACTCCCTGCAGCCTTTGGATCTTTGCTTGCATGCTCACCTCAGTCGCCCGTACAATTTCTTTCAGATTCATCAAAATTTAATGTATTAATTCTTCAATACCTATTATCACAAAATATTCATTTGATATATTGTGAAATCTCGATAGCAAGCCCTGTACCCTGCCTAGCTTAGTCCGAAGACTATCCCTCTCAGCTACAACTATGTCATACACTGCCTGGGCTATGTTCCTAGCTGGTGGTCCCTATACCTGTGGCCCTTGTCCCTGTGGTACTTGTGGCTAATCAGGTGGCCCCTGTGACTCCTGATCCTGTCTCTGGTCCTATCCCTATGCACTTGGGACTATCAAAGGCTTCCTCCCTGCGGGTATCTCTACCTACCCTCTTTGTCTCTGTGCTACAACCCTAGGTCAGAATCTCCTCCCCTGGCCCCTCCTCCATCCTCATCATCGCCATCATCATCCTATTCCTCTCCATCTCCTCCCTCTCCAGGCTGCTCATCCTCCTGTACTATCCCTGACACTGTCAACCTGATCAGTCTGTGTGCTTCCCACCACTAAGCATATGCTGGGACTACACCTGCATCCTGTAGAGACTCCCGTGCCCTGATCCATGGGACCTCTATCATCCCCATAAAATATTCTCATGCTATGTGGGGAGCTACTCCTATCCCCTAGATGCTACCCACCTCTCGGGTCACTAGTGGATGTGGGATCCCATCTGGAACTACCTCCTAGACCTGTCCCATCTATCTCTGTACCCTAGATGACATGTATATGGAGATCATATATGTTGTCCTCCCGATCAACCAGCATTCGGTCTAAAAAAATCTCATGTAATATGAGTCATAAAACTCATCCTCTGCATACCCGTCCTACTGTGGGATCTCATGTCCCTAGGCCTTGCACCCTGCATACGGTGCCCACTGTATCTCCCCCATCTCATCAAGCCTCGGCCATCAGTAACCAACTGAATCTGTGGCCTCATAACTGATTGGTGACCTGTATCTGCATACAAATGGCTCGTAAGCTACTCTAGTCTCTCGGTGCCTAATCGGTCGTATGACCGCAATGTGCTCCCATGCCCATACAAGAAGAAGCGTGCATCCTAGACCTAGTGCCCTACCCTTATGGTAGGCACACATGTGTAAATCATAATAGAGCTGCCTGAGAATAGTGTATCCCTAGCAGTACTAGTCTCCATCCTCCACCATGCTACTGAGAACTTGAGCCCACCCTATAGGGAATCCCTTGCCTACATGATCGGGCATCAATCAACCTCCTATCAATCTGGCCAAGTAGAGGGCCACCCACCCCGACCGTGGCTCCATTTCCATCACTCCGCCCAAGGACATCCACTATCATGTAGTAGGTAGATCTGCATACCTCCACCCAAACACAATCTCCATGTAGGTCTCTGAACCCTCGAAGTAGTACTTGGGTATTAGTCCCCGAATAGGCACTCCGTAGATCCTCCACACATCGTGAAGGGTGATCGTAGCTTCCCTTGTTGGGAAATAAAATCTCAAAGTGGTACTATGCCACCTCTCAATTAAAGTAGACATAAGTGCATTATGTGCTCTTAGATGTGGCCAATGACGTACATGCTCTAGCCCGCATAGTGTAATGATCCCCCACTCTGTCGTAGTTAGCTTCTACTCCAGTGCCATAGTCGCTAGGTAGCACTCCCTCGCTCGGAAGGTGATAGTATCCTCCTACATCCAACCATCTCATGTTAGATATTAGATAGCATTCTGGGGCATCAAAAAATGCCCCTTGTCTGTGCTGGGGCATCAAAAAATGCTTCCGGCCCCCTTTCTTTCCTCTTCTTTCTCTTTTTTCTTCCATTTTTGGGTCAATCCACGTAGATGGCGGTTGAACCTCACAGACGATGGATTTTTTCATTTGCCATTCTACGGAGATGACAGATCTGTGCAAATGCTAGTCTGTGGAGACAACAGTTTGGTCCACCGCCTCTTTGCCACGCAGACGGTGGAGTTCTAATTCCATTGTCTTCGCTGCGCAATTTCCTCTCTTTCCCTCCCTTCGCAGATGGAGATCGATCGATCTCCTTCTGCGCAGATGCCGATCCCTAATTGGTCATCTGTGAGGATGGTGATCTGTCGATCAGTGTCTACATAGCCGGTGGTCAGGTGACTGTCATCTGTGCTGTGCGCCAGTTTTTGGATGTATTTATGACACCCTAGACACCTAAAAAATCACTAAATGTGTAATAGACTTGGAGGTGTTTGACTACTCACTGGTGGTCCCGCATCTGTCGGTCACTGGTGGACCCGAATGCACTCTCCAAGCTGTGCTTGCTCTCGCTTTTCTACCATTGCTCTCCTCTTCTTCTCTCTTTTTTCTCTTTGTGGGTGAAAATGACTTGTCTTTGGGCCCCAATGGACTATTTATAGCCCCTAGGGACCCGTTTTCTTCTGTTCTTTTCCCCGTTCTCCATTCTGCTCCCCGTTTTTCTTAGACACGCCATGCAATTGGTCTTCTTTCCCCATTTTCCTGCCTTTTTCAAGAAAAAATTATTAAAATTTTTTATTTTTTCCTATTATTTTATCGAGGGGCCACCCTCCGCTCTTGTTGCCGTAGGTTTTCCTGACCTTTCTGGGGCATCTTATTTTCCTTTCTTTGACGCGATGCCACTTTCAACGCCACATCAAAGAGGGGAAAAATGTAGACGTCTAAAATTGTCCTTATATTAATTTAATTAATATTCCCTTAACATTATAATTAATTAATTATATTTGTTATATTCTTCTATTTATTTAATTAAATGCTATACACTTTCCTTAGTATTTAAATTTAATTTAATTACTACCCCCTTTGATATATTAAATTTTATTTAAATACACCCCCTTCATTAGTCCACTTTAAATAAATTTTTAATTTATTTATTCCTCCACATGACTTAAATTCTACTAAACTATAATTAATCTAAATTTTAAATTTGGATTAAGCTAATTTGAACCTAGATCCTACCCTACCTCACATCACTCTCACCAAATATACCTACTCACTAATTAACTAAGGTTAATTAGGCTAATTTCTTGATTCCTACACTAATTAGTCCTAATTATTTGCTCACACATGTGTGAACAAATTTCCAAAAATCCACTTTTCCAAATAATCCTTATTTGGTGCCAACAATGTTTCTTACACCTATGATGACACCCTCTTACACTTTCTAAAAGTGTCTCATTGGTCCAAAACTCTTACACCTATTACAAGATCCTTCACATGTGTACTTTAAGTACACTTTGACCCATCACATCCAAAGTTTCTCACACATGTGTGAGCAAAGTGGGCCTCTTACATGGCTTATGTGTCCCTCATGTGGCACCTATGTGGATTCCACATGAGCTCCACCTCATCCAAGCCTTGTGTCTCCTCCAAAAAAATTATAAATAGAGGCCATTGTCAAGAGCAAATCATCTTCCTTTTATGCATTGTTATCATGCTAGAATATCTCTAGAATTCTTAGTTCATATTTATGTTTTATGCTCATTAGTTCATTTTGATAATCTAGATATCACATCTTAGGATTAATGGAATGAATCTTAGATGTCTTTTGATCTTACATACCATCATAGTGTAGTCTTGCATTTGCAATCATGGTGAGAGCTTGAGACAAGTGCTCAATATTTGTTTCTTGAGTTCTTCACTCATTTTAGTCATTTAGCCTGCATCTTTAATCATCAAGTGGGATTAGTATATTGTGTTGGGAGAGCACACCCACAAACTTCTCTAAGAGAAAATCAACAAGGCATTGGGTTCCCTTGTTCAGCTCATCAGAGGTTATGATGGAGTCTCTTGTTTTTGTAGTATACTTTTAGACATGTTAGTGTAGTTGATTGATGTATACCTCTAATATTTTCATGTCTGAGCATGCTCCCAACAGGTTAGATTCTAGCATATACACATTGCATCTAGGAATTACACATGTCATTGATTAAAATCTTATCTGATGGTTTTTTATCTCACCTTCCACTACAGACTGGCCCGCCAAAGACACGTGGCACTCAGTCGCAATGCCTCAATGATAAACCATCATGCATCTCTTGATTAAGGGAAAATGCTAGCCGTTAGATTAAAGTGAATTTGTCTTATCTTTAACTTCACCACTGACAGGCCCCATGATCTGAAAATGGACATGCAAAAACATGATGCAATGCCTTAATGGCTATATTGACTGCATCTTGTGATTAAGGAATCACACCCACCGTTGGATCAAATTTAACTTTCACGACATCTTGGAGAAGGGATAATTCACCATAGGGACTTTTAGACTTAGGAAAAAAATGTTGACCCTGCTAGGACTTAGGGAATATTAGATGGCCCCACCGCTGATGACTTAAACCACATGGATAAAGTCACTTAAGTGATTTCAAAAAGTAACATAGTTTTATAACATACTCAAGGTTTTAGGGTTTAAGAACCTTTTTCCAAGACAGACCAAGGGTTTAAGAACCAGAGGTATAAAGGACCTAAAAGCAGACTCAAAAACCTTGAAAAAGATTGGAACAATAGAAAATTTTGGTAGTGCTAACAGTGGCTCTGATTGGGGATGTATGTCTCTTGCAGGCATGACAAGATTCCAGAATCTCAGGGTTAAGAAGATCAACAAAAGAAAGGAAAACTAACCTATAGAAGACAACAAAAACAACAAAAAGGAACACCAAAATTTATTTTTAACTGACTGTTCATGGATTCTAAAAACTTCAGGAACTGTCCATGAATTGACAATTCCAGAATATTTCCAGTTAAATCTTTTAAATGTAAGAATCCGAACCCCACTTACTGTCAATGATATATGGTCCTAACCAAATAGGATCAAATTTGTTATGTTTTCCTTTATCTTCCAATCTGGCATTCCACATCAAGACCAAATCATCAGTTTTAAAACTTCTTGCAATGGTTATTTTATCATACATATCCTTACATTGAAGCTGCAACCTGACATTCCTATCATGTGCTTTCCTTCTTGATTCATCCAATTGTATCAAATCATCCATTTTTATCTTCATCTCATCATCTAGTTTCTCATCATATTTTTGGATAAACTTGTACATTTGCAATAGGTTATTTTGTGGCAACCTAACATATATACCATATACTAAATCAAAGGGTGCACAACCAATGACCTTTTTCACTATCACTCTATCAACCCATTGTGCTTGTTGTAACTTTGAATCCTAGACCCTTTTTTTCTTATCCAACACTCTTTTCAAAATCTTTATCAGGCTCTTATTACTAGATTCAACTTGACGATTCCTTGTGGGTGATATGGGGAAGAATAAGAAACTTAGATCCCATACTGCTGGCATAAATCATTAAATTATTCAAATCTGAAATACATTTCATTATCTACCACAATAGTTTCTGGACAACCAAACCTAGTGAGGATATTCTGCAGCATAAAATTAGTCACAACTTTACTAGTGGCTCTTTTGGTGGGAATTGCTTCAACCCACTTGGTAAAATAATCAATTTCCACCAGAATCCATGAATGACCACCACTAAACTTGTATGGAATCTCTCCAATGAAATCCTTTCCCCATTTTTGGAAAGGTACCTCAACTATGACATGCCTAAAAGGTAAATTTACACCAAACTTAAGCTTACCTACAAATCTATGGCAAGCATCACATTTTTTGACATAACTGTGGGCATCCTTGAAAATGGTAGGCCACCAATTACCAAACTTCATAATTTTATGTGCAGTAGTCTTAGCCATGCAGTGGCCCCCAGATGCACTATTATGCATTTTTTCCAACAAGTTCTTGGATCTGTCATAGTCTACACATTTGAACAATACTCCTTCATTGCTCCTCCACCACAATTAACCTTGCATTATTACATACTTAATGGCATGCAACTTAACTATTCTCTTCCTATTTTCATCCATTTCAAGAGGTAATATCATTTTTTTTAGATATCCAATGATGTCCTTATACCAATCACAACAATCCATATCACAAATATAAGACATTTTCTCTTCTTCTAACATGTTTACATGATTAACATCCAAATTACTTTAAGCCATCAGATTTTCAAGTCCTAGGCCTCTAACCAACTTTGTGAACTGAATATCAATATTAAACTCTTGGATTCTATTTATCCATCTAAATCTTCTTCCTGAAACTTCCTTTTGGGCCAGAATGTCTTTAACAACAACACTAGGAACATAAGAAATTATAGTTTCTCCTGCTAAATAACATCTAAAAGCTTTTACAACCTTAACTAGCATATACACTTATTTTTCCATGATGTCATACTTCAAGTCTACTGCTTGTAAATAATTAGTGAAAAAGGAAATGGGTTGTTCAAAGCCCTCTGAATTATTTTGTAATAATACTATAGCAACAGTATTGTATGAAGCAAAGGAGAAAATCTGCAAAGGCTTTCTATAATCAGGTGTCCTTAAAAGAAGGACATCTTTGATAACCTGCTTAATATTTGTGAAAGCCTTAGATGGTTCTTCATTCCATTCCACCTTAGCTCCTTTCTTCATCATCTTTGAAATAGGGATACTAATTTTTGCAAATTTGTAAAAAATCTCCACAACAAATTTACTTGTCCAAAGAAAGACTAAATGCCCTTGACATTCTTGGGCTGAAGGACTCTATCAATAGTAGCAACCCTTTTACGATCAAACCTTACTCCATCTTTGGACATAATGTGTGCTAAGATCTTTCCCTCTGTAACTCCAAAAGCACATTTCTTTGGGTTGAAAGAGACCCCATATTCCAAAGCTCTAACAAAATATTCTCAAGCTGATCACAATGATGATCTTCTTTTGTTGAATAGGCTGTAAGATCATCTTGATAAACTACTAAAAACTTATTTATGAAATCTACAGATTCCACATACATGGCTCTCTGAAAAATTTCCCCAACATTTTTCAATCCAAAAGGTACTCTCACATAAACATAAGTACCCCATGGTGTGGTGAATGTAGTCTTAAATTGCTCATATTCCTTAACCACAACCTAGTTATATCCTGAGAACCCGTCCATCATAGAAATTAATTCAGACCCGATAACTCTTTGTATCATGGCTTCCATATTGGGAAAACCATAGTTTTCCTTTAATGAATTATTTTCAAATTTCTAAAATCTACACAAAGTCTGATGTATCCATTTTTCTTTCTCACTGGTACCAAGTTTGATACCCATGTGGAATGTCTGATGGTTTTTAAAATCTCAGCATATCTCATCCTTTTTAATTATTCCTACATTTTTAGTGCCAGAGTGGGATTGATAGGTCTCAATTTTTGTCCGGAAGGCTTAGTGCCTTCCTTTAAAGGAATCTCATGTTGAAACAAATCTTCTCTATAGGCCTTAAAATCATCATAAGACCATGCAAAAATTACATGCCTATATTTTATGAGAAGATCAACTAATAAATTACTGATTTTAGGAGACAAATTTTTACCAACATATACATTATTAGGGTCCTCAGTTGTTCCTATGTTTATTTCTTCCAAATATCCAAGTTTGCTTACAATATTTATAGAAAAAGTCTTGTCTTTATTATCAAAAGTTTTCTCAAGAATAACTAGCCCTTTTGGAACTCTATTTGATTTTAGTTGGAGAACCTCTTTACCAAAAATGATATCTTTATTATCCAAGGTTTCCATACATCCATTGAAATCCATTTCCTTGTTAAAAAATTCTGCTTCGCAAATTAAAAATCTCAGAATATCTAGGTCATCTTCAAAAACTTGCCAGTTTTCAACATTATGTGGTATTGAAGGCCTAAATTGAATCTCTTTTTTAGAAATTCTCAAAAATATGATATCCTCGGGTCTTAAAGAAATGTTTTCTAGAAAATCTTCCATTTTGTTCTGACCTCTATCTATCCAATCAATACCAAATGCATCAAAGTTTTCCAATTCATCCCAGAAAACATTTCTGTACTGCTTGAGTCTCTGATTTTTTGAAACATATTTGGATTTAATCTGAGATATTATCAATTCAGAGTCTCCAATCACTCTGAGACTTCTTATTCCATGTTTAGAGGCTAATCCAAGTCCTATCAACAAAGCGTCATATTTTCCAACATTATTTGTGTATGTAAACAACATTGTAAAAGAAAACTTGAAGGTCTTACCACTAAGAGCTATCAATAAGATCCCTGCACCAACTCCTTCCTTAGAACTTGCTCAATCAAAGTACATAGTCCACAAATCATATTGGTCCATTGAATTTTCCTTGTCATCAGATAAAATCATAGGTTTAACTCTTCCTTCAACCCCTATATCTTGTACTTGAAAAGATCCAATATCAATATCCACATAACAATTCATATCAATATCTTCATTTAATTCAATCATATGAGAAGTCCTATTTTACCAAGACACCTTGACATTGTTACTAGCAATACTTAAAGTAGAAAAAGGTAGATCACAATAAATACTTCCTCCCATTGAAGCACTCCATTTTCTTGACAAACACTTTCCATAGCAGGGAGGAATATCAACAACTATGACACTCATTGTCAGCACTTTGTCAGGATACATAACTAGCCTATAAGGTAGAGCTTTAATAGTCCCAATAATACGTACTTCTCTTGAATCCATTTCCTGACACCTTCCATTAGGAGTATCAACTTGTAATCCCATAGACTTCATGATCTCTGCAGGAATAACCATGTTAGATGCTCCAGAATCTATCATACAATTCTTTAACATTTTTCCATTTATAACTAAAGTCCAGAAAAAGGATCTACAGCCCCTAAAGAAGTATTCACAACATTAGTGTCTAGATAAATCTGAGGGATTTTTGAAACAAATTCTTCTGATTCTTTTCCCTTGCTTTCTGATTTATCTTGTACATTTTTCACTTTTTCAACAGCTTTTGGTTTATGAATTCTTGTGGAAGAAACTCCATTTACCAATTTGTGAGGACCTTCTCCTTATGTTCCTCAATTCTCATCATTTCCAATAGCGGGACCTTAGCAAAAACTTGTGACGATAGATGCCCCATATCAAAAGGAGTGTATTTTACATCAGAGAACTCTTGTTTCTCAATACCAAGATTACCATCCTCAACTTGAATGACCAGAGTTTTCTCATCTTTCTTTGATTTCTTATTGTCCATTTAAGGAGGGGGGCAACTTGTTTCTGGTGTATTTTATTTTACCTTATATACAATGTTTAAACCATTTGATTTTTTTTACATTCTTAACTTTTAACTTACATACACCCTTAGCAGATTTTCCCTTTTCTTGTATATGTTTAGTATCTTCTTTGGTCTCCTTGAAGAGAAAAGTAACTGGTTTGATTTCTGCACTAGCAACTATTCTATTTCTCAAAGAATAATTTTTTCTTGCTTGATTAACCAAATCATCTATAATATGCATTATTTCCTCATCAGAAGGCCTTCTCAACACTGTCAACTCCTTACTATTCTGTGCATTACATCGTATATTATCAAATTCTTCTTCTTCATCATCAGGAAAAACTTGTTGATGATATGCTTCTACTCTACTTCATGAGCTAGAGACATCATGATTCTCAAATTCATCATCATAATCTACTTCACGACATGGAGATGAATAGGTCATAGCACAACCACTGTCATCATACACATCATCTTCATCCTCTCCTTGTTCCTAATTTGCATATACATTCAAGGAAACAACACAATAATTAGGATTTTGTGGGGATTGACAAGCTTCACACTAATAATCATCATTACACATGTTAACAAAATTTCTTTGCAGAGGATTAGGGACCTTATTATCAATTTCATCTCTCTTTGGTTGGATAATGGGATTCCCATCCATCCATTAGGTATTATAGGGGAAATTTTGCATCCTTAGCTGCTGACTAAAACTGTAAAAGGATGGCCTATGATTAATTGGAGCCCTATTATTATTATTATTATTATTTTTGGATTCCTTGTGATTGATCCTAGTAAGCTTCCCATCTTCCCTTCTACCCATTTTTCCTGATACTCTTCTATTATTTCTATGTTAACAGTTTTCTTATAAGATTATTTAATGTTTATAGGATCCTTGTCTCTAAGAAGATATCCCATTGTAGAATAAAAAACATTTAGATAGGTAGCAAGACATACCACATCATCAAGCCTCATTTTTTGGAAAAGCTTATGCATAGCCTTCTAGAGTCTTGTATTGAAATCAACAACCCCTTCATTTGGATTTTTCTTGATATTGTTAATTCATTCAACAAGAATCCTTTATTAGTCTTGTCACCATATTTCTCCTTAAATCAATCTTTTAGTTCATCCATAGATCCTACTAAATCATGAACTAACGCCTTAAACCAATCCCTAGCATCCTCAACTAGAGACAACAAAATTCTTCATAATTACATCCTCATGTACAATCTCATAATCATCCATCATATTAGTAAACCTATTTAAATGTTCCTCACATGTGATGACATTATTTCCAGAAAATTTAGGAAGTTTATCCCTAATTTCATTTGGAAATGCATTAGGATAACCAATGATACCAATAAAATAAAATTGTTTGTACCTTTGTACATGAACTGGTCTCCTTTAGAATGGATCATCAGTCTTGGAAGTAGATGCTTTTGAATTCTATGTTGCAGCAATCCCTACATCAACATGATAAGGTCTAGAAGACTACCAGACAAAATCAATATTTTTTTTATCTCTAAAGACTCAGCCTCAAGTTCTTCTTTCTTAAGTTCTTTGACTAGCATATCTCTCTCTCTTTCAGCCGTCTCTAGTCCAATGTCAATTTTAGAAACTAGATCCTTTGGAACCTTGTAACTCTTAGACTCATTTATTTCAACTCCTATCATCTTCTACTTTCCCTTATTTTTAGGGATTTGAGTATTAACATTTCGATGGGTGACAGGTTTCACTTCATCCTTCTCTGGTTCTTCAACATAATTTGTTTCCTGATGCTTTAGTGATTTCCTTCTCAATTGGTAATTTCTAAGATGCTCTTGTCTTTTCTTATTTTTCTTCTCTTTCTTTCTCTGTCTTATAAAGGCCAACCATTTTTCTAATTCAATAGCTTCATCAAAGGAATATTCAAAATCTGAGGGAGTGGTATCAGATTCCTCTTCTTCTCTCTCATTAGGAGAACTATAATCTCCATATGCATCCAATCCCAATTCTGGAGCCTCTTTGTATTCTGATGTATTTCCTTCATGGTTGTATTATATTGGATCTTCTATCCTAGTTTTCTCCTCTTGTCTCCTTTGAGATGGATTATCTTTGTTCTTCTTTTATTTCCTAGGCTGACTAGCCTTGGAAGTAGTTGGAATTCCACCTTCCAATTTATCTTCATGATTTTCTTTCACCCAAGATCTGGTACTCCTATTAGTCATATTGAAGAAGTGTGTATAATATGATATGTATTACTCAACACTGTTGTAGATATTTCATTAAGTCGCCACCCAAAAAAATTTGGGAAAATACAACACTAGCTTATATGAATACTGTAATAAGGAAATTCACAAGACAAAGGGAAACAACCATGGGTTAAGAAAGAGTAACTCTATTCTTTCAAAGGTCAAATCCCTAGTAGAGTCACCATTTTGTTGGTGTTTTAAAATGTTTATGCTTTAAAAGCTACCAATATACCTTTAAATTGATTTTAAGAGTGGTTAGCTCCAAATATGGAAGATCCTAAGGTAACTAGACCAACTATAGGGACAAGACTTCCCTCTATACTTCTAGCCTTGCAAAACCAAAGTGGGTACACCTAATCCATATAGATATTCAACTCTTCAAAAATCTTTACAACTCTAGATTTTAAACAACAGATAATGGTAAGAAAGTATTAAATGTTAACCACTCATTCATAGACTTTTCATTACCATGTAGGACAACAACCAAAAACTGCAAAACTCAAAAGGAAACTAATATGGTTTTGATTTTTTAAAAAGGAAGAATATAACCAAATCTAACTAGATATATATTAGCATTGAAATAGTAATTCCTAACCAGTGCTTTATCCATTGGGCAATATCTCTACTACAGATATATAAAACACAGGGAACTAAATATTGTCAAAGATTCAAAACCATAAATACAAGTATCCCAGACCAAACACTTCCTATAAGATCCTTGTACAAACCAAATGAACCTATGTCCTATCCAAAGTAGTATTTAATTTTATCCTTAACCAAAATTGAGGAATAACAACATACACATATATATACTCTATGCAATGAATCAGAAAATCCACAACTCAAGAAATAGGCACAAAGGATCTTGGAAATCCTTTTATAGATCAAGGACTGCAAAAAGCTTTGGATCATTTAGGGTTAGGGATAAAAAAATTAAACTAATACATGGAAGAGGGAATTAAATCATTTCAACAACCAAGTAGCTCTATCATCAACAAGTTGAAACTTTTCCTTTAATTCATCCCATGCTAGAATCTGATATGGCCGCCATCCATCTTGGGAAGCTAAAGAAAAAATATTTGCAGAAGGAATAATGAATGGAATTTCTTGCCTATATTAACTACCTTGGGAAAACTTGTCCCTTTAGAAATGTAAAACACCAACTGACCCTTCTTTAATATCTCATCTTCCAAAGAACATAAACTGATCTTTATTTATATAACTCTAGAAAGGACCTTTCATTAACAGAAAAATAATAGAGATAAGGTTTAAACTGATTGATAAAATGTTCATAAAGCCTAAGGAAATATTGTTCACATAAATGCATTCAAAACTTCCCAAATTTACTTCACACAACATCCTACAGCTGTGCGCACATGACCCAGAAGATCAGAGTTACAAATTTATTCCTCTACAGCAAAAGACACAGTCCACCGCTTCAAAACCCTAAAGAAAACAATTTAAATATTTGAAAAATATGATTCAATGGTCATAGATGTCACAAAAATAACCATCAGCGGTCGAGATTAAAACCTTAATAAACTTTAAAAAATTACCATTGATCTCTTTAAAATCACCCACGAGCACTCAGATAAAATCTACTACGTGTCCACCAGGTGCAATGCCTTGATGACTGTCATCCTTACATCTTTGCTTTAAGGCATGACACCCATTGCATGATCAAAATTGATATACTTTACCTTTATCACCTTTGGAAACTCGGACCAACGATGACAAGATGCCACATATTGCACAAGCGCAAACCCGTGATAGATATCTTTCATGCTTATTAGGTTCAAGGAAATGCGATGAGCATCGGATCAAAGAAGATTTTTCTTGTCTTTAACCTAACCCTTAACCTGAGCCTAGTCACACCATCTGCCACACGTTTCACAAGTATGATGGTTTGATAGAATAACCTCTGTGCATATCCACATCAAGGGATAATGCCTACCACATGATCAAAATAGATCTGATTGTCCTTTAATGTTTCTTTAAACCTAGGAACTTTTCACATGTCATAGAGTCATGAAGCCGCAAAGAATAACTTCCGATTATCTTTGCATCCAAGAATTATGCCCGCCATTGATTGAAATCTGATTTTACGGTTGTTGATCTCACCTTCCACTACAGACTATCCCACCAAAGGCACATCGCACTCAGTCACAATGTCTCAATGATAAACCATCGTGCATCTCTTGATTGAGGAAAATTTCCAGCCGTTAGATTAAATTAAATTTGTCTTATCTTTAACTTCACCACTGATTGGCCCCATGATATGAAAATGGACATTCGGTGACACGATGCAATGCCTTAATGGTTATAGTGACTGTATCTTATGATTAAGGAATCACGCCCGCCATTGGATCAACTTTAACTTGCACATCTTGGAGAAGGGATAATTCACCGCAGGGACTTTTAGACTTAGGAAAAGAAATGTAGACCCTGATACAACTTAGGGAATATAAGATGACCCTATCTAAGATGAATTAAAGCACATGGATAAAGTCACTTAAGTGATTTAAAAAAGTAACATCATTTTATAACATACTCAGGGTTTTAGGTTTTAAGAACCTTTTTCCCAAGACAGACCAAGGGTTTAAGAACTAGAGGCATAAAGGACCTAAAACCAGACTCAAAAACCTTGAAAAATATTAGAACCATGGAAAATTTTTAAATTTCCAACATATTCCATGTAATCCTTTCCTCTTGTTCTCTTACCGATTCTTTGCTCCAAAATTTGTTCAACTTTTTCTATCTGTTTCTTAGGATAATCACTCAGAACTGTCACTTCTTCATCAGGTTCATGATACTCATACAAATCTAGAATGTTGAATATAGGTGATATATCCATGTCATCAGATAACTCTACTTCATAAACATTTTGACTATCAAACTTCCTTAATATCTTGCAAGGACCAAATTTCTTCATCTTCAGTTTACCGTATGTTCGAATTGGAAATATGCCTTTCTTCAAATGAACCATCACTTCATTACCAACCTCAAAAATTGTATGTATTCTTGATCTATCTACACTATCCTTTTATTTCTGATTACTGTGCTCAAACTTATATTTCACTTCCTCATGCAATGACTCCATAAACTCAGCAAATTCTTCTCCTTCAACACTCTTCTTCTCTTCTCCAGCAATATCTTTCAAGTCTGATATACCTCTCGGTTGTATGCCAGTAACAATCTGAAAAAGTTTCTTTCTAGTACTCCTATTTACTCAATAATTATATTCAAACTCTGCTTGTGCTAACATCAAATACCAATTACTCAGTTTGGCTCCAACTAAGCATCTCAACAAGTTACCCAAACTTTCATTTACAACCTTTGTTTGTCCACCAGTCTATGGATGAAATATAGAAATATACTTCAACTCGGTGTCTATCTTCTTCCAAAGAGTTTTCCAAAAATAGCCAACAAATTTACTATCACGGTCAGAGATGACACTCCTTGGTAATCCATGCAATCTAACAATCTCCTTGAAGAAAAGATCTGCTATATGCACTGTATTTTATGTTTTCCTACATGGTATGAAATGTGTCATCTTGGAAAATGTAGCCACAACATCAACCATGGAATTATTACCTCTTTCTATCCTTGGTAAGACAAGAACAAAATCCATGCTAATATCACTCCAAGGTTTCTCAGGAACAAAAATTGGTGCAAATAATCCTGTATTCTGACTTAGTCCTTTTGAAACTTGATAAAATCCACAACTCTTCACAAATTTCTAAACATCCTTATATAACTGAGGCTAGAAATACCTTTCCTTAAGTAAACTTAATATCTTATTCATTCCAAAATGTCCAGCTAAACCACTACTATGTTTTTGCTTTATCAAATTGATTCTCATTGATCCTCTCGGTATACACAACTGAATTCCTTTACACCACATATATTCTTGAATGAAATATTCTTCAAACCTACTTGGTTGATCTGGAACAGGTGTTCTGCACATTCTCCGTGGCTCAGAAAAATTAGGGTAAGTTTCATACAAGTCTTCATATCATCAAAACCAAGAACCTCAATTCTCATTTCAGTCAACAAAGATCTTCTTCTACTCAATGCATCAACAAATCAGTTGGATACTACTCTTATGTTTTATCACAAATTTGAAATTCTACAAATACTCTACCCATTTCATATGTCTATGATTCAACTTATTTTGACTCCCTAAATACTTTAAAGCCTTATGATTAGCATACAACACAAATTAACTCAACATAAAATAATGTCTCCATTTCTTCAGAGCTTGAACAATAGCATAAAATTATTGATCATACACAAAATATTTCCTTTTAGCATCATTCAACTTCTCACTAAAGAAAGCAACATGTTTACCTTCTTGACTCAACACAGATCCTATAGCACTGCCACTTGCATCACATTCTTCTTGAAATACTTTATTGAAATCAGATAGGGCTAACACAGGCAATTCAACAACATTTTGTTTAAAAGTCTCAAAACTCTTATCAGCCCCATGTGTCCAATTGAATTCTCTCTTATCTCCTCTCATTGTCTCAGTCATGGCATCACAAATTAACTACATTTTTCGATAAACTTTTGGTAAAAACTTTCTAACCCATGAAATGATATCACCTCACTGACATTTTTAGGTGTAGGACAATCAAGTACATAGCTTCAACCTTCTCAGGATCAATCTTCAAACCATCAGCTGAAATAACAAAACCTAAATACACAAGCTATTCTTTAATGAAGGAACAATTTTTCAAATTAATCAACAACTTTTCTTCTTTCAATCTCTACAATACTTGTCTAATATGCAACAAACGATCTTCTCTAGTCTTACTGAATATCAGAATTTTGTCCAAGTACACAATCAAAAATATACCCAAGAATATCTTTAAAACCTCATAAAAGTATTCAGTGCATTAGTTAAACCAAAAGGTATAACCAAATATTCATACAAACCTTCTTTTATCTTGAAATAAGTCTTCCATTCATCACCTTCTCTATTTTTGATCTGATGATATCTACTCTTCAAATCAATCTTGGTAAAATATTTTTCTCCACTCAAACAATCCATTATATCATCTATCCTCGGTATAGGGAACTAATACTTAACTATTATCTTGTTTATATCTCTTGAATCAGTACACATTCGTCATTCTCCATTCTTCTTAGGTCCCAACATAGATGGTACTACACATGGACTCAAACTTTCTCTGATCACCCACCTCCTGTAACAACTCATGAACTTGTCGGTTGAATTTCTCATTCTTGGTCGGTGTCAATCAGTGTGGTGCCTTGTTTGGAAAAATAGCTCCAGGAAAAGGATCCATACAATGACTAATATCTCTCATTGGTAGTAAACAATCAGGCACATTAGCTAAAATGATCTCCTTGTATTCGGTGAGAAACTTCTCAACTTCTACATGAACTTTATTTTCTATTTTCTCTCTTAGTTTGTTAGGAATCAAAGCATAACATACATAAATTCTCTTCAGATCCTTAACAAACTATCTACCTTCCATCAAATAAATTTTTTACAGCTGCACATACCTTGAAAAATGATTCTTCAACCAAAGGTAACAAGATTTGTCTCTTTTCATAAACCCAAATAGTATATTTTTTCAATCTTCCATCATGTATAACATGTCGATCATATTGCCAAGGTATTCCTAATAAAATATGACAACAATCCATAGGCATAGTATCACACAACACTGATAATCCATAAAGGATTAAAATTTTTCATTAGTATACAAGAAGACAGTTTTGGTTAGTCATGATCATCGAGTGACAACTGATGAAATCATGAAGGAACGTTTGAAGTGAAGAAAAAAAAAGTATTATTTGAAGATGAAGGTTATTTTTGGTGAAATATGACCTTAATTTTAGAAGAGTGTGAGTAGAGGGTGAAGTAGTATATTTTTGTGTTTTTAGTAGAGGCGGCTTTTAGGTATCAATCTAGGTTGAGAGAGAGAGTGAGACATTGTGTAGAAGAGCACACCTAAAGTCTATAGATCAAACTATGCAAGAGGAGTTTATAAAAGAGATCAAAATATTAGAGGAGGATAAAAGTTAATTGATATTGTGAAAATAAGTGTAAAGTTTTCAATGGTTAAAGAAGTAATGTGATTGATTGTCACAACAATTTGTTTTTATGTAGGCAAGGCATGAAGCTAATGGAGGTAACTAAAGATAGGATCCTTGATCACTAACATTATGACTCTACGGGAGGTGTTGAGAAAATACAAGTATTTCACACCTAAATCTATGATTGACTGATTACCAAATGAGCCAGACCTCATGGTTAGATCACCCCCTCAAAATCATGGGATTTTGTAGGTTTGAAATTTAGAACTAGAAGATTTTAGATGTCAAAGAATCAATGAAAGAAGTCAAGAAGGAAATTCGAATTGGTAGTTGTGATTAAGGGGTAGTGTTGGAAAGAGTTATCTCAACTACTGATACAACTTAGTATAAATTACTTCAATCATACAAGGCACAACAACTACAAAATTGAAGATTTTAAAATTTATTTAATTATTCTTATCACCTCTGCTCACTTTTCAAGGCTTGTTCTTATTTATTGTTCTACATTAACCCATGTGTTCTCTACAGACCACCCACATATAGAATTTCAATACATCTATATATTGTAATGAATTTGTATGTTGTTACTCACTCTTTCATGAGTCTAGCTCTGTAGAGTTGTAAGGAGATTGTGAGGTTATATGAGTAGTAGCGGAGGAAACTATGAAGTTGTGTCTACAACATAATATAATGGTGTGTTTGGCAAGAGCTGAAACTCTATCAAAAGAATATGAGATGTAATATTTTATTTTAATGAATAGAAATGTTTTTCTGTTACTCCCCTCCATCTGTTTCCAAAATCTTGGAGTTATATATTGTAGCCCTCATACATTAGGGATGTCTTTAAAATATGCAAAGTTTTCTTGTATAAAAGTATTCAAGTGTTTATCATTGATGTGTTAGAATGAATTTAGAATAATTGAGAGGGGGGGTGAATCAATTATCCTCAGGTCTAGATGTACCAATTTAAACATTATACCACTTTGAACAACTCAGATCTACTCAGCAGCAATAGCATAAATCAACAACATACATATGAAGTTTTGCTGTTCAAATGTAATCAGCTTGTAGAAACTTAACAGTAAAACAAAACATAAACATTCACACAAGTTTACACCAGTATTTAATGTGGAAACCCAATTTGGGAAAAACCACCAATAACATGCTATCAAGTTTTCACTCTTCTGAAGTGAGCTCTGTTAGAGCCAACCCTGTTAAAGGTTACAAAACACATTGCTAAATGTGACCTGGTTAAAGGATTTAATCACCCTGTTAGGAGTGGCCTTGTTAGAGGACTTAGAAAATTCCAACTGAATGTCACCTTGCTCAAAAGATTTATACAATGAATACTAGGTCAACTTGGTTAAAGTATTTAAACTGATACAATGGTTAAAAAGTAATCAACAGGTGTGATCTGATACATACAAATTACTTTGCAAATCTAGATCCAATTCAGCTCTAATGCTAATTCACTGAGTGGCTTCCATTCTCTTTTCAATCTACAGATCTGCTTGGAAATTCATCAAGAAATCACTCTCGCAACTCTCTACTTCTCTGCTAGATCATGCCAATTAGTCAATTAACCATGAAATCCTCTTGCATACACATTTCGCATTACTTCACATATTTGAATAACCCCTTAAGGTTATCTTATACCTCTCCATCTAGGTAAAATAAATCTTTTCCGCTTAATCAAGATTGTAGATCTTAGGTTAGGTCAGATCCAAAAAATCTTTGCATCCATACATTTAATTTACTTCTCCAAAGTAATCACTAATTAAATCTTGGAGCCATGCGTTAATTATGATTACCCATGTATTTAAATAGTGTGGACCAATCATGCTTATCCTTAATTAACTTTACATATCCCAATAAAATAAACTATGTCGACCAGAGATATCAAATCTCAACAATTACTAAAATATTACTGCTCGGCCAACACTGTGTTCTTCCGCTCAGTCATCACTGGTTTCCTCGACAATTTACTGGCGCTTGGTAATTACAAACTTTGCTCGACATAAACTGTTCTCAATAAACTGTCATTAAAAGATAAACAACACATTACTTTGCCAATGTGCCAACTGATCAAGTACCCTTGTTATTTCCCATAACTCAACCATTTCACTTGGTCTTCTTGTTATACTTGCCTTCAAATCTTCTTCATCAATCAATAGATATGGTACTCAAACAGATAACAATAGTCTCACCAGTTAAGGTTTGACATCAATGAAAAAAAAACAATTGTTTCCATTGTAGCTTTCCAACAATCTCCCTCTTTGGCATTGATGGCAACACTAAACTTTAAAACAATAATTTTCCAACCATAGTTACCGTACAATCCAAAAAGTCTGCCTGTGTTCCTTGATATGAACAAATCTTCATTAATGTCTTTAGCTTCATTCTGATTCACATCTTGTAAAAAATTTCTCCCTTTGTGTCTGTAATCACACTGAAATATTTCTACTCTCTATTCATTTGTAGACTCCCTCTTTCAGTAATCTCTCCCATTTTTCATTTCTGTAGTAAACTCAGTAACCTCTTTTTTAGTAATCTCTCCCTCTTTGACAACAATGCCAAAGACATTGACATCTTCATCATGTAGATTCTTTTGTTCTAACTCAGTATCATGCTGTTCCTATTATCTTGCTTATGACTAGTCCTCTTTTCTGTCCTTGTCTATTTTTCACAGCTTTGGGCAGCATCCTAAAGTGTGACTGCCTATGCATCAATGTGTCAAATATTCTGAATATAACATTTGATGCAACAATACAATTCTAAACTAATTAGCCTTAGTTAGGGAAATCACCCCTAATTTACCTCGTAGATACTCATGAGCATCCTTGGGTAGTGCCTTTGTAAATATGTCTGCTAACTGTTCCTTAGTATTCACAGTCTCACTTCCTTCTTATGAACTAGCTCCCTCAAGTAATGATACTTGATATCTATATGCTTTATTTTAGAGTTCATCACAGGGTTCTTAGAAATATTAATGGCACTCATGTTATAACAATATATGCCAACTAGTTCTGTGATCTCCACTTTCATACCTTTCAGTAGTATTTTCAACCACACAATATTAAAACAATTAACTAATGCTGCCACATACTCGGCTTCTACTGTAGATTGTGAGGTACAATTCTATTTCTTGCTTGTCCATGAAACCAATCTTTTTCCTAAAATAAATGCTCCACCTGTGGTGCTTTTTCTATCATCCAAATTTCCAGCCCAATCAGAATCAGTATAGACTCTAAGTTCAAACTTGTCATTCTTTTTGTAATACAAACCATATTCATCTATTCCTTTCAAATATCTCAGAATTATTTTTACTGCCATCATATGTGTTTCCTATGGATTGGCAGAAAATATTGCAACAATTCCAACAACTAGTTCAATATTAGGTCTACTATGTACAACATATTGCAGCTTTCCAATCATTGACTTGTAAAAGGTTTGATTTACTTCTTTTGTATCATCATTTTTTGTTAACTTCTGTCCAGTAGCCATGGGTGTACTTACTAGTTTTTAATCTTCCATTCCAAAAGTTTTTAGTATCTCCTTGACATAATTTTATTGAGTAATATAGATACCATTCTTCATTTGATATATTTGTAAGCCAATAATTTTTTTTATCTCACCAAACATAGACATCTCAACTTCAGTTTGCATCTCTTTTGCAAATGCTTGGAATAACACATCTTGTCCACTAAATATAATGTCATCAACACAAATTTCAGCCAATAAAGTACCTTTGCTTTTCTCTATCTTCAAATATAGATTTTTGTTGTCATTGGTTCTTGCAAATCCAATCTTTATCAAGTAATTGTGCAATCTCTCATACCATGCTCTAGGTGATTGCTTCAGTCCATATAGTGCTTTGTGTAGTCTGCAAACCATGTTCTTCTTGCTTGGGTCAACAAATCCATTAGCTTTTTCAATGTACACTTCTTCTTCTAATATCCCATTTAGGAATACCGACTTTACAATCATTTGATAAACTTTAAAACCTTTGTAGAATACATATACAAGTAAGGTTATTACTCCTTCCAATCTTCCAACTAGGGAGAATGTTTCTCCATAATCAATTCCTTCCTCTTGTGCATAACCCTTGCATAGCAGTCTAGCTTTGTTTCTTGTTACCTCTCCATGTTCATTCAACTTATTTTTGAATACCCACTTAGTACCAATTACATTTTTGTTATTCGATCTAGGTACAAGTGTCCAAGTATTATTCTTTTCAATCTATTCAATTTCTTCATTCATGGCTTGTATCCACTATTCATTGTCTACGACATCTTTTACTATTTTAGGCTCAGAATCACATAACAAGCATGTATCTTCTCTCAACTTGCTTCTTTTTATAACTGCACAATTCTTTGATCCTATGATTTGATCAGGTTTATGGTGCCTTCTTACATAATTTTATAGAGTAGGTTCTTGTCTTGCTTTAGATTCATTATTCTCATTCAATTTAGGTTGATTCTGTGACTCAACATCTCCATCAGATAGCTCGGCAATTACCTCTTATTTCCCGACAAGTTCATTCTGTGACTCGGTAGGTGCTAGCTGTTTCTTGGAAACCTCTTTCTTAGGTTCAGGTAATTCATTAGAATCTTCCCCATTCATATAGACAAATGATTTGTAACTTTTAGGTTCCTGTGTGCTTTCAGCTTCATTTCTTTCTGCATATTCATCAATTCTAATATTTACACTTTCCATAATTTTGTTAGTGTTAGAATTCAAACACTTGTATACTTTACTTTTAGTTGAATAACCAAGGAATATGCCTTCCTCACCTTTAGCATCAATTTTTCCATTTATGTTATCCTTTAGTATGAAATATTTGCTTCCAAAAACTTTGAAATATCGTACATTAGGTGCATACCCATATCATAGCTCATAAGGTGTAGCATTAGTACCTTTCTTTACTTGTACTCTATTCAGGGTATAGAGTGCTGTACTTATAGATTCTCTACAATATTTCTTTGCAACATTTTTTTGCATCATTAGTGTTCTGGCACAATCCATGATAGATCTGTTTCTTCTCTCAGCAATACCATTTTGTGGTGGTGTCCTACGTGCAGACATCTGTCTTTTTATCCCTCGATCATTTTAGAATTTGTTAAACTCATTAGAAATAGACTCACCTCCTCTGTTAGATCTTAAACATTTTAGGATTTTACCTATCCCCTTTTCAACTTTTTCCAAGTACCACTTAAATAACTAGAATGCATCATATTTTTTTTTAAGAAACATAACAGTCATCATTCTTGAGTAATCATCAACAAATAGAATAAAGTATCTATCTCCATAGTAAATTTTCTCTCTAATGGGACCACAAAGGTCAGTATGAACTAATTCCGGAATTTCCTCAGAAGTATGAGTCTTTCTTTTGAAACTAGATTTAGTCATTTTTCCTAATTGACATTGCTTACACATTGCATTTTTGGGTTTCTTTAACTTAGGCAGCCCTCTAACCTTTTTAAATTTTCTTATGCTTACCAAGTTATCAAAGTTTACATGACACAACCTTTTATGCCATAACCAAACATCATTATATTATGTAAACAAGCATGTCTCATTAGCTAAGTCCAGATAGAACAAGTTACCTTTTGTTCTCCACTTCCAACTAATTCTCCAGTGGCATTATAGATCTTTTCCTTCTTGTGATGAAATTCAACTCTGTAACCAGAAGTATTTAGCTATGCAACACTCAATAAATTATAGTTAAGATCATCAACCCAATATACATTGTCACATCTGATCTTGTCAGTCAAGTTAATTGATCCTTTACCTTTAACAAGACAAGGTGCATCATTACCAAATTCAACATAACCACCTTTATACTAATCTAAGGTTTCAAATTTATCTTTATCACCAGTCATGTGATGTGAACAACAATTGTCAATAATCCAATTGTCACCTTTACTTATATAAGAAATTAGTGCAGTTTTCTCATCATCATTAGAATCATCTTTCATAGAAACATACACAACTTGTATATCATTTTCATCAGAATTGTCAAATTCACTGTCAGAAGCTTCTTCAGCTATATAAAAAGATTTCTTACCTTTATATTTGTAATCTTTATACTTTCTTAAGTCTCGGTCATCCTTTCTGTCTTTATACTTTCCATCTCTTCTTTCATCTTTTTCATTCTTATCAGGACATCTTGCAGCAATATGACCAACATTGTTACATGAAAAAAATGATAGGAAGTTTACCTTTGAATTTTCCTTTTCCTCTAGATAGTCTTCTTGCCATAAGTGCCTCAAGTTTTTCTAGATCATAATCTGTAGTGTCATTGTCACTGTTCACAAATTTCTTTCATTTCTTTGATTTGTTAAGGACCATCTAGGACTTGAATGCAAATTCAATAGCTTGTAGAGTGTAATTATCAAAAATTGACATCTCAAATGCAGTAAGTCTCCCTACCAGACCTTCCAAGGTCAAATTATTATTAGGAGTACATCTTAACTCTTGAATTGTAGAGACTATAATAGCATATACAAGAAGAAGTGTTCTTAGTACCTTTCTCATAATGGTGTTATCATCAATGGTTCCCTTAGCTCCTCTAATAGCATTTACAACTTCCTTTACCCTACCATAATATTGAACTATATTTTCTCCTTCTTGCATTTTCATTTCATCAAACTTACCTCCTAAACTTTCAGATTTGGCTCTTAGCACATTTGTATCACCTCCATAGATGGTTTCTAGGGAATCCCACATCTGATTTGCATTTGTATAGTTCTTTATGTCTTCAAACTCATGATAGTTCAGAGATGATGCAATCTCCAATATTTATTGATTGTGTTCCTACTTTTCTCTTAACTGTGCAGCTATGGCAGGTGCAGTGGGGGCTACATAATCATGTTCAACATAGTGCTTAGAAGAATCTCCAATACTAGCTAGATGCAATTTCATCAAACTCTGCCATGCAGGAAAATTATCTTTGTTCAACTTTGGTACCTCCTTTTTATACATCTTGATCTTTTTCTCCAAGTACCTTCAAACTATTTTCAAGAGACCAAAGCTCTGATACCAATTGTTAGAATGAATTTAGAATAACTAAGAGTGGGGGGGGGGGGGGGGGAANGTGAACCAGTTATCCTCAGGTCTAGATGTACCAATTTAAACTTTTTACCACTTTGAACAACTCAGATCTGCTCAACAAAAATAGCATAAATCAATAGCATACATATGCAGTTTTACTATTAAAATGTAATCAGCTTGTAGAAACTTAACAGTAAAACACAACATAAACATTCACACAAGTTGACACCAGTATTTAACGTGGAAACCCAATCTGGGAAAAACCACCAATAACATGCTATCAATTTTTCACTTTTCTGAAGTGAGCTCTGTTAGGAGCCACCCTATTAAAGGTTACAAAACACATTGCTAATATGACCTAGTTAAAGGATTTAATCACCCTGTTAGGAGTGGCCTTGTTAGAGGACTTAGAACATTCCAACTGAATGTCACCTTGATCAAAGGATTTATACAATGATTGTTTTGTCAACTTGGTAAAAGGATATAAACTGATACAATGGTTAAAAAGTAATCAGCAGGTATGATCTGATACATACAACTTACTTTGCAAATCCAGATCCAATTACGCTCTAATGCTAATTCACTGAGTGGCCTCCATTCTCTTTTCAATCTCCAGATCTTCTTGTAAATCCATCAAGAAATCACTCTCGCAACTCTCTACTTCTCTGTTCAGCCTTCTCTACTAGATCATGCCAATCAGTCAATTAACCATGTATTCCTCTTGCATACACTTTTCACATTACTTCACATATCTGAATAACCCCTTAAGGTTATCTTATACCTCTTCATCTAGGTAAAATAAATCTTTGCCGCTTAATTAAGATCATAGATCTTAGGTTAGGTCACATCTAATGAATCTTTCCATCTTTACATTTAATTTACATCTCCAAAGCAATCACTAATTAAATCTTGGATCCATGCGTTAATTACGGTTACTCGTGCATTTAAATAGTGTGGACCAATCATGCTTATCCTTAATTAACTTTACATATCCCAATAAAATCAACTATGTCAGCCCAAGTTCTCAAATCTCAACAATTACCAAAATACTGCTGCTCGGCCAACACTGTGTTCTTCCGCTTGGTCATCATTGGTTTCCTCGACAATTTACTGGCGCTCGGTAATCACAAAATTCGCTCGGCATAAACTGTTCTCAGTAAAATTTCATCAAAAGATAAACAACACATTACTTTGCCAATGTGCCAACTGATCAAGTACCCTTGTGATTTCCAATAACTCAACCATTTCACTTGGTCTTCTTGTTATACTTGCCTTCAAATCCTCTTCATCAATCAATATATATGGTACTCAAACAGATAGCAATAGTCTCACCAGTTAAGGTTTGACATCAATGACAAAACAACAATTCTTTCCATTGTAGCTTTCCAACATGATGTTATTTTAATAATTTCTCTCATGAAATATATTTTTCATTATGTGTTGTGAATAATTTGAGTTATTTAGAATCATCCAATTTTATTAGGCAAATTTACACTATTTGGTATGCTTGACAGGATTTCTTTTCATCAAGTTTAAATTGTCTTATCATTTTATAAAACTCATTCTAGGGTTTATATTTGATCATGTATCCTTTTATACATTTTTCCCACTCTTTCCTTCTCCTCTTAATTTTATTTTAAAAAATAGTTATTAAAAATGTTTTTTAATTATTATATACCAATTCTCTACTCATATCAAGGTTTTAGACCGTTGCATAATCTACTAAAGGCTAAATACCCTTAATTTGATCTTCACAATTACATCTCCCATTATGAATAATCATATCCTTGACCATTATTCATATTTATATTTTAGATTTGTATGTATTTATGCACACTTTGTAACTTGTGATCACCTCGCCTTTGATGCTTTTGTGACTTTTTATCCAATTGATGGGGATACATCCTTTTTGAAGGTGTTAATTTGTCATATTTGTGAGTTTTAATCAATAAAGTTTTTTTATTCCTTATCCTTCTACTTTAGACAAACCTCACTTGTATATTTATATAGTTAATCAAAGTCAAGATTAGTTATAACTATATTTTTCATGTCAATTTTATACAATACTAGTTAGTTAATGATAGTTTTAAAATCAACTGAGTTTTGTCAATTACATGAAAAAATAACTACTATTAATGATCAAATTATTTATAATGTTTAAATATTTAGAAATTACAATTGATATTTATTGATAAAAATAAGTTGATGTTTACTTATATATACATGTAAGAAATCAAATCTAGTCTATATAGCATATATAAATTCAAACCACAATTTTAAAAATCTATGAAATAGAATAAAAAGTCCACGAATAACATAATAAGTCCATGATATATAAGTCCATCATATCAAGTCATGATATAATCACATAACAAGTCATAGAATAACACATGATAATGTATGATGGAAATTCCTAATAACATCAATAACAAGTCCTAATAACATTTAACAAGTATCATCATAACAAGTCTGTGATAATAACATAACAAGGTCTATTGTAACAAGTATAACATGAAAAAAATTCCTTATATAATATGTAAATTAGAAACAATAACAAGTCTACGAAATAATACAACAAACTCAAATATCCAACATGTAATCTAATTCTACTCATATATGTGATCTGCAGTCCTCTTCACTCCACGTGAAGGTGACTGAGATGCACCATCCTGTTGTGTCTTCTCAACATCAACATTATTCTGTGTGTCTACAGTATGAGGAGTAGTTGCATCATTGTCTATATTTTTAAAAGATCACATGAGAAGACCATGTGTGTATAATTCAAATGAATTGCATATTTCAATTACAAAGTAATTAAACAATTAACATTTAAAATTTTACCACATGGCCATGGTTAGTAATGTCCTCTGCAGGATGTGGAGGTCCACTCTCCTGGAGAAGAAAAGTGGAATCATTTAAATCCTATATGATTTTTTTTTATAAAACTATGAGTATGGTCATGTGTGGGTCAATTTTGATAATCCCTATAAAAGAACTACACAATATACATTACAAATTTAATTTTAATCATGACCTCAAAGGACACTGTGGGTGACTGCATTTGGCTTAACCCACTAGCCATACCAAGAGTGATGGTGGTGTCGACCTGAGCAATATATATAAAGCATGAATCAAACGTGTATGTAAATAAATTCTAAAGTATATATAGACTTAAAATTTATAGAAGAAAAGCGTACTATTGGTGTCTAACACATAGCCAAAGTTACTGATGGGTCAGGATGTAGATGTGAAGCATCCTCAGACAATCCAATAGCCTCCAATTACAAAAAAATAAACATGAAACAAAGTTTTACATAAATTAGTAATCATATAAAAACTTAAAAATAATGGATGAAAAATATACTATGGGTATGTGAGGTTGGGCCTCAGTGACTGATGGGCCATAGTGCGAAGAAGAGGCAACCTCAGTAAATGATGTGCCCTATAATATTGAAAAAATATATCAAACACATTATTAAATTCAAGTTTTAATTATTTATTTTAAATGTACTTAAATTTATCTAGATCAATGTGCATACTATGAATGGGGTGTCAATATTTCAAGCTATCAAAGTAAAATGATGACAGACCCTCATGCCCACAACTATAGATGACATAGTGTCAACCCTCCTCTATTCACCAACATGCAATATGATGTTGTCTCCAGCATCAACATTGTCATGTCCACAATTGACCACATCATGTCCACCATCAACAGAGGAAAGATCTCTCTGGGGACCCATACATATATCCCCACAACTTGTGCAAATATGTGGTGTGTTTGGGGTAGCCCTCATCTGGGTCAACTGCTCCAAATTTTTTTGAAAAGGGCATTCAATGAACCAAGATCATAAACCATTGCTTGATGCTGAATGGGTGCAGGAATAATTGGACTAGGAAGAGGAAAAATTGGATCATAACATACACAACCCCAAACTTTATCACTCAAATGAGACCCTTCCCTGTCTTGTGGCATACCAAGACCATCCCCCCTAGGATGCTCTCGTGTCAAAGTAATTCGGTTTCCTACCCAATTCAAACTCAGCCCATAATTGTTTCAAAAAATATAGGGGCACCTCATGATAACCGTGTGGTGGATGGTCAAATACTATCCATTACTGCTCCCAAAACTGTGCAACATTCTTTGGGTGTTGACCCCACCTAATAGAAATGCATGGCTTATTACTAGGTATAATTTATTTTGTTTTAGGGTTCACAAAAAAGTGACACATCATTTTTGTAATTTTTAAATCATTGTCCTCTTTATAATAGAGGCTATCAACATAATAGGCACACATAGACTCCTTCCATTTCTAAAAATTATCGAGTTCAGAGTCTAGTTCTTGAATGGAATCTAGAGTGCCTTGTATGCCATTTGTAAGGTGTAGTAGCTGTAGAGGTGAGTGTGGATCATTTCTAATTGTATTAATATCTTGTAAAATTGCATGCACATTTTTCATTATGTTCTCCCTCAATTCTTCAGGTGGAGGTAGAGGTGGAGGTGGAGGTGGAGGTGGAGGTGGAGGTGGCGGAGGTGGCGGTGGATGTTGACCTAAAAGGTCATCTATGCTAAGCTCATCCATCAAATGAATATAATTTGCACATATAGACAAATAGGAAAATTTACAATTGCTATTTAATTTGCATTTTACCTTACAAAGAAAAAATTATAATTAAATACAACATTTAAAAATCTAACTTTAAACATGCACTTTTACATTAGAGAGAGAGAGGGGGAAAGAGAGAGAGAAAGAGAAAGTTTTCTACCCAAGGTTTTGTGTTTTTTGGTATTTTTTAGAGTTTAAGTATTTAAAAGATTTTAGTTATGTCTAGGGTTTATGTTTTAGAGTTTATGTATTGGAAGGGTTTACATTTTAGTTTTTATTTACTGCTTAGTTTTTTTTTAAAATTTTAACCATTTTTGGTTTTTCATGTTTTCTAATGTTTTACAAACTAAATGAAAACTTAAAAACAACTGTTTTGTGTAAAATTAATTTTTTTCTACACTATAAGAAAAAATAAATTTTAAATTTTTTACATACAATTACATGTTCAACAAATAAAAAATAATAATTAACTACTCTTCTTTTTTGCAAAAAAATACTCAAAATTGAATAATAATATATATAAAATAAATGTACGTAACTGAAATGTGAAAAACATAGTTGAGGAGGTCACTGGTGATGTTAAAATCAGATTAAAAAAATTTAATAAATACATCTCCAAAACGGGCACCTATTTGGTAATATGGGTGCTCTTTTAGCCTCGGACGTCTGGAGCTAAATGAGCACCCGTTTGATTCTTTGTGAATCGAGCTACTGAAGCTAAATGGGATCCTGTTTTTTTTAAAAATGGGTGCACATTTCTAGCGGCAATTTTTTGAGACACAAAGACTTCCACTGAATTGGAACCCGGCTTCTTGCACCCGCCCCATAACGACTTTTGGTTATAGAAGGCAAAAAATTAATGCCATACTGGATCAGAATTCTAGAGGCAGTTTGCATTCTTGGAAAATGTACAGAAGTTGCAGATGAATTCAAGGAAATTATTTCTCAAAGAAAAAATAGGAAAGCTAGTAATAATTTTAAATGTTAGGGTTCAAGGAAATTTCCTTAATTTCAAAACTAATTTTATTTACTTGATAGTTCTATCTTGTTAAAGTATCTAATATGTTTCAATATGCATAATTTCTTAGTTGAAACGACATAATATAGATAAAAATGTTGGTCAACTTCGATGTCACCTACATCCCAATCATTCAAAAATTAGTTGAAACACTATATTTGGCACATTAATTAATTTCAAATCGAATCCATGTCAATAGCACATGATCCAGACCTCTGTTAACATTTTTATGTTTGTTTTCAACATAGAATGAATGGAAATATGATAATTGTACCAAAAATCCAACTTTCTCACATGGATGATCATAAAGATTGCCCAAACAAAACAAAAAAATGCAATCAACCAGACTACATATTTCAAATCAACCGGATAATTTATCCTATGCAAATTCATATATTCCATATATATGATTCAACTATATTACCATGAATCTTCCTCACAATTTCTCTTTAATTATCGAATTAACTACATTTTGAAGCAAGATCATTACATTGAAATAATAAATTTCATTAAAATAACGATGATGGTGACCAATTTTATTTACAGATAAATTACATACATGTTTTAACTCCCTTGTTAAGGCATGTTTGAGTCTAGAGTGATTCAAAGGAAAAATTAAATATCATCATTTTTTTAAAATGTAAATGTACAAAAGCATAGTAAATAAGAATAGACCATATCACAAACTTACCAAGAGGACTGGCCCACCTTCTTTCTTTTCTTCCTTGTCACATTTCAACTCTATCCATCTTATTGTATTTTTCACAATACTTGTATAACGGCAATATAATGCCTAGTAAATGTGGAGGAGAGCATATTGTTAGTGTGCATGGTCAAATGGAAATTATGAGGGCACGTAAATACATAAATATTATTTTCCTAACATGTGATCAACACAAGATTTCGATGCAAACTCTACATATATATTATTCTATGACTATTAAATTAATAGATATTTTGAAAGAATTTATTTGTAGAATTTAAAACGGAACAAGTAATATGTAGATATAATTTATTTTCAATTTCTTATTTACTAAATTATATTAAACTATACATTATGTGCTAAAAATCTAGTAAGATAATATATTAAAAATATATCTTTCATCATTATCTAATAATCTTTACAATATCTTATACTAGCAATTCCCAAATATTATATATTGTTTTACTATAGATTATCAAAAAATAAATAATAAATAATGTATTAATATGTGAATGTTTGATTTACGCCTAACTAAGAGGGTCTAATATATTACATGTCTCATAAAATTTGATGAATGAATTCAGTCGATTACTTAAGAATAAGAAAATACTGGGAAGGGTAAAGCTGGAGTATTTACAGAGGGGCATTTCTTTCAATTTTAATAGTCATGCCAATTTTTAAAGAGAGTAAAGTTAATGTGAAAAGATTATGTGAAAGATTGAGCATTTATAGAAATACATGATTTCTTTCTTGTGAGGATCCTTGAGAAGTGGAGCAAGTATGAAAGATCGAGTTAGTAGGTGGTGAGAAAGTACGAGACAAATATCAATTAATGAGTTAGTTTCTAAATTTAGTTGGGAAAAGAAGTTTTCTAACTAATTCGATGATATTCTCCCTAATAATTTAGGCATTTGGGTTTATAATTTTAGAGGAGAATAAACACAGAGATGATTTCATGGATGGTGGCAGGG